>APFE030234665.1:113608-151359 GCA_000404065.3 Pinus taeda | reverse complement strand
CTAGACACACTAGTTTGTTTAACCAAATTACATGTAATCTCATAACAAGAAAATCATCAAAAGCATTTCTATAAAAAAAACATGCCTATTCCAAAACTATAATCTATATATAAGAAACCTCTCATATAGTCTAGGCAAAAAACTAGAATCCATATATGACAAGTCATGTAGATTCCAAAAACTCTAATTTGTTTAAGCAAATTACATGTAATCCCATAACAAAAAAGATCTCAAAAAAGTTGCTATAAAAAAACATACCTATTCCAGAATTATAATCTATATATGAGAAACCTCTAAATGCATTCACCAAAAAAAACTAAAGTCTATATATGACAATCATCTAATTCTATAAACATCTAAAAACCTACACAGATCATAAATACAACCTCTCAAGTTAACCAATCTTTATAATATTATAATTTAAAAAAAAAAAAAACCAATTTAAAATAAGTATCGTCTGACAAATAAAAAAAAATTACAACGAAACATATAACCTTAAATACACACCAAAAAAATACAAAATAAAAAATGCATGCTCCGATACGATCCAAATCCAATCCAAACCATAAATTAACAAACAACTACAATAATAACAACAATAAGAACCCACAACCCCAACCACAGAAATACATAATCCATATCAGAGTCTGTATCTTGTTATATTGAACCCAAAAGAAACAAATAAACTATTATAAAGTGAGGAAAAGCTCGACTCATAATGGCTTCATGCACGAACCAAATATGGCTTTATGCCGTAACCAAATAAACAAGTTATGTAATCTTATAAATACAGCATCTCAACCTCAGAAATAATTATTAACCTCCATACACTTTCACACTGGTCATTAGCAACCCTCAACTTTGCCTCTTAAAATCTGCCTGCCATGAGTACTCTATCTCCGAATAGCATACTGAAAAAAACTAATTTTGCTTGAATCCAAATTTACAATCTCATAGAAAACAATTTTCGCCTAAAAGTTTTCCCTTCGTTATCTCGGAAAAGAACGCAGTAGACACCCAACAATGCAATCTCCATTTCAGCGTACCTTGAAAACTGGTCCGAATCCGCCTTGGCCAAGTTTACAGCTGGGATGGAAGTTATTAGTTGCAGCTCTGATCACCCGGTAAGGGAAGATTTGAACGCTCCCGCTAAGGCTCTGAATCTCTGCTTTTACAAGAACAAGCAGTCTGAATTGGGGCTAGATTTGTGAAGCAGATAAAATGCTAACTACAATGTAGACGAGTTCTAACCTGCTCGTTTTTCTATTGATCTCTTCCACCGAATGTATATCCACACAGCAAGAGACAATGCTGCAAATAGTAACCCAATGGTAGTTCCAATGACAGCACAAAGTTCATGGATACTTGCACCTGCTCAAAACAATATAAATATGCAAAAGGTAGAAAATTGCAGAATTCAAACCATTGGAGATATAAATCCGCTTTGCTATTTCAGAGAGATTTGTTGTTTAATTTGCTGTTTTATAAACTTGGTCAATTCAAAGATTTCAAAAACTCGTATTGTAGTTATGGTTTAATCATTATTAAAACAAATAGCTTATTCCCATCAAAGATAAGGCAGACAAATTTACTGAAAATGCAAAAAAACAGCTCGTAAGAAGCGCCATTTAATTATCATTTAGCGCATATAATCTTACCTGTTTTTTTACGACGCGTATCACCTGCAATATATTAAAAATAAATTAGTGGCATTGGAACTTGATAATTACTAAAATTTAATTGTTAAAACCTTTCTGACATGTTTCCTATCCACTCACCCGTGGGAAAAAAATGTCCTGGGTATACGCGCACGTTGTCTATAATGGGACCTTCGATTCCCGGCGTTCTGCTCAACAGTGTTAGGGTTACAGGGCCAGTGACCGCACTGGTATTGAAGATAAGCGCCTTGGTTTGCCAAGCTAAATTATTAGTATCCTTGGACAATCTCCCAGAAACCCTAATCAGCGAGGAATTTAAGGTGACGATGGAGCGATTATTGCCACTGGATTTATAGGCTTGGACAGACACCGAAAAGGCCATTGTGATTGATTTTCCAGCTGTTGTATAGGAAGAAGGGTTCCAAAATTGCGGTGCTGCATCTACTAAGAAGGTATAAAGGGTAACATTTGCAATGGTCTTCACAGTAGCTTTTATAGTACCTGGACTTACTCCATTGAGGTCTATTCCAGAGAGAGAACCATCCGACGATGGGTTCCACCGTTTTGTAGCCCAGTTAATACTTCCATCCGCAACAAACCATCCATGGATTGCGTGCGAAGGAGCAGCCACATATCGATAATTAGAAAAAAGGCTAGTCGATGCATTATAGTCCATGGATTCGAAGCTGCCATTGTCAACCAGGTTACGAGGAGGTCGATCGTCACCAGCTGCTATCACCCCGAGGATGACCACAATTGAATTTGTAACAATAATCAACTTCATCACTGGCGCTGGCATTTGAAAATATAGAATCTAGATAGTGCCCTGAATAACCAGAATCTCTACAAGAGAACTTCTGAGCAGATTCCACAGACAAATTAATCAGTTTTCAACATTCACCCTGATCAAGAAAGTCGCTTGAATCACCATTAGCAAAATTCTATGAATGAGATACATAGACAAATTAATGATTCACCCTAGAATTTTCCATTCCTTGGCTCAACACGTGCATACGGAAGCATCTATACAAATCCCATGGCTACAATTATCTTTTTTCGTTTCAATGGGCTACGACAGAAGATGGGAGTATCGAAATTTCATCGTTACGCACAGAATTAGTGCTCCACTGACTAAGACAGAACTTTTAAAACTTGTAAATAGGATTTTCAGGCGGAAATTATGGATTGTATAGAGGTAGGGTGATTTTTCTAATATTATTTTTAGATTTTTTAGTTCGGGATAATCTAATCTAGCTGGGGAATAGTTTCTTGTTGTTTGTATAGATTTTTTTAAATGGGTAAATAGGATCTTCAGGGTGGAAATTACAGATTCCATAGAGGTGCTGTGATTCCTCCGACACCCTCTTTAGATGCAGCTAGGGGAATACAACCTGGGTCAAGGTTCTGGTAGGAGTTGCTTGTATAAACTTTCCAAACCAGTAAACCAGTAAAATAGGATCCCTAGCTTGGAAATTATAGATTCCATAGAGCTGTGGTGATTCCTCCAATACCCTCTTTAGACATAGCAGAGAAATCAGGTAACTATGAAAATCCAACCTAGGTCTAGGCTTTGATAGGATTTACTTGTATAAACTTTGTAAATAAAATCCCCAAAGTGGAAATTAAAGATTCCATAAAAGTGAAGTGATTCCTCCCACACCCTCTTAAAAATAACTTGGACTAGGTACAATACCATAAAACGAAGTGTAAACTTTCCCAACCAAGAACCAAAATTGGAAATTATAAATTCCACAGAGATGTAGTAATTCCTAGCAGGTATATGATAAAAATTCATCGCTTTGAGCGGAGGTGATTCACGTCCATGCTGGCTTATCATTGTTACTACTAGCAGGTATAAGATAAAAATTCATCGTTTTGAGCGGAGGTGATTCACGTCCATGCTGGCTTATCATGGAAAGTTTGAATCTGATAATAAGTTTAATTTTGTTCATTAACCTAAATAACGATTTATTTCGTATTTGAGCGAGGTTGTCCAGCTGCTCTACTATTTCCAAAAAAGACTGGCCACCCCGTCAAGACAAACATAGGTGCTCGAACGATGCATTCGCATGCCCATGGATATTATATTTTTTTCGTATTAGAATCATGGCACTGCCTTTGTTTTGGAGGATGGCCATTTTATTTTAGTGGCTCAATGCTGAATCTATATTAATACTCGGCCACCTCGTCAAGACAAACATAGGTGCTCGAACGATGCATTCGCATGCCCATGGATATTATATTTTTTTCGTATCAGAATCATGGCACTGCCTTTGTTTTGGAGGATGGCCATTTTATTTTAGTGGTTCAATGCTGAATCTATATTAATACTATTTTCAAATCAACTTTAAGCTCTTTTAAAATCTCAAAGTCACGAGATATCACTGTTTTATTAACATTGTATTAACCTAAACTCAAATACGTTTTTAGGTTTACGAGATCTAATTAAATAATATTATTAAACTAATTTACTTTATAATTGCAAAGCACGGACTTAAATTAAAACAGATATCCAAATAAGATGCTCCTAAAAAGTAAATGAATCACCAATATTTTAGGAATTTCACCCTGGCTCGAAACCAGTAACCAGTGGGATTTTAATTGGGATCCTTTTAAATCCACGTTTATATCATATAAACTATTGTTGAATATAAACAAAATCATTCACTATAAGCAAAAAGTAGTTATTAGTACAAAAATTTGAAAATAGTAATATTATTAAAAAAAATCAGTCATGTGCATGTGAAGTTTTATAAGTGTTATTAAGTTTTTGGGAATGTTGAAATTTATTTATGGAATGATTAAATGTTAAAATATTAAAAGATATATATTAATGTTTTAAGTAAGTTTTATTGATAATTTAATAAAATTTTACATATGTTTAAAGTAGTTGGTTGTTTTTAGTTTTCTATGAGGAAAATCAAAACAAAAATAGAATATTTGTTGATTTATAATCCCAAAAATAATTGATGACAATCATATTTAAAATATAAAGATACTAGCTACCTTTGTTGGCTCATATAAGGGGAAATAGATAATTAAAGGTTTCTAGATATAACTAGTCTTTTCTCTTTTCCCAAGGAGAAAATCATAATTTTCATTGATTGTTCAGAAAATTACATGTTGTAGATGCAAAAAGCATATGTAGAATAGTGGGCAGAGCCACTTACAGTTCAATACTCCAAATGGAGTATCCATGAAAAAGCCCAAAGAACAGGCTTCAAAGCAAAAAAACAAAAAACGAGTATGAAAACCCGATCAAGCAGAAATAGGTGCCCAGAAACCCCAAAGGGGAAAAAGGGGAAAAATTCATTATTCGGAAAAATCGTGATAGGCACATATGCCTGCTAAGGCCAGATAGCCAAAACCCTGCATAAACCATTCACAGTCTACCCAGAAAACAGAGCAGTCCTGTAGAGGGTAACAGAGAAACCCCATACCCACTACAAAACATAGCAAACAAAAAGTTGTGGTGTAGCCCAAAGAGAGCGCCCGTGCAACATGAATAGCTCAGACCCGACATCGGACTACCACAAGCGAAAATGAAAGCTCCTGATAAAAGAATCTGTGACAGGTAAGCTCAAACTGAAAGCCTAGACGAGGAAGAGAGGCACGAAATGGGGGGCAAAAGTTGCCAGTGTAGCCACTCCTCCCTTGTCCCCTCAAACTCTCCTCCTGTATCAAATGAACCAGAAGAAATACAAACTGCCCCCGATCTTCCACAACAACCTTTAGAAGCCTCAAGACACCCAACCAAGTTGCAGCGCACGAAACAAGAACAGTGTCAGCTAGGTCCTCCACGCCCATGTTCCCTCAATGCTCCAAATCTTAGTAAAAGACAAGCCAGTGCGCAACTGACTTGCACCGTTTGCAACAACGGAAAACCAATCCCGACCAAGATGCAGAGGCTTGAAACCGGGGGCAGAGGCGGCTGGGGTTCATCTTCCTCGCCCCCACACAATGGAAGATCCTTATTACCAGAAGTGATTTTTTTTTTGCCGCTCGAGAGCAGAGTTCAGATATAACTAGTCTTATTGGATAACATGACTAATATAAAATTTAATTTTGTTAAAAAGAAAAATGTTGGTCCCTCTATGAGAGGAGTCATCCCTTGTAGAAACAAGCATGGTGATAGAAAAACTATACAACTTAAACATAAATATAGTAATGAAAACCTTGAGCATTAAAATGACAAGGAGGTTCAAGATTGATGAGTTGATCTACTTCTTTGCAGCATGAAGCCATTAGAGAAAAGCAAGAAGGTCCTCCACATCCAACACTAACCCCTTCAAATCCTCGAGCTTGTGTAGAAGGCAGTCTTGAGCTTCGCGCCTATTAAAAAGGACCTTCCGAAGAAGTAGTTTAACATGCCAATAAAGGTCAATCATGTAGATATAGTGATTTGTGCCACCTCTAGTATTTTCGATGTTTGAAATTCATGCTACCACAATTTTTAGAATATGAGAATCTAACATACTATGTCTTTCATAACGCACCTATGTTTCAACCTCGTTAATATCTAATTGATTTTTGAGCGAAGTATGAATGACATGAGACATTTCCTTCAGTGATGCTAAACATAATTTCTTAAAGAGCATGAAAATACCATAAATGTGACATCCGTGAAAAGCAACACAAAATGAAGACAGCATAGACAATACACCGAGATTTTTTAATGGATTTCACTCACAATGTATGAGCTATGTCTTTGGGCCCTCCTTCAAAATAGAGAGGCCTCTATATTATCTCAGCAAAACAATGACAAGTACATGGAAAAATACATGGAAATACCTCACTTTAGGGAGTGACCTAAAATTCTATTGCTAGATCCCAATTCGAACTGCACAAGTGGATTCCTTGCAAAATTTTGTGAAAAGTGAGTATAAACTTGACCAAGTTCTATAAATTTCACCTCTATACCCCTTAGGTAATATTCAAGGTGCCACAATAGTCATAATATTCTAGTAATATTACTACAAAATATTTTATAGAATATATTATAGAATCTTTCTCAAAAAGGGTGCACACCCGACAGACTCCATTGCATAGAGTTCCACTTGGCCTTCTCTCCACGACCTTGCCTCTGTCCTCTACGCTGGTCAAAAGATCATTTAAATAAGTTTTTTTGGCGTAAAAACCAATGTATTATGTTGGGCATGTTGGTTATCGTTGTTATGTTAAATCATATAGTTGGGAGAGGTCCCGAGGTCAAGCCCGCAAGCTTCCCCACTTGGCTTTTGGCGTATTATATATATGGTTGTTCATTGTAACATACGTGAGAACTAACATATATATATATGTGTGTGTGTGTGTGTGTATATACACACACACACAACAAACCACACACACACACACACACACACACACACACACACACACACACACAACACCACAAATATAAAATATATATTATATATATATATATAAGAATAAGTAATAAAATATAATATATATATAGGGTTCGTTTGTTGAATTAACCACCCAACCTTTGACCTTTCGACGTGTTAAATATTGCAATGTGTCTTCTGGTTGGTTGTGCCCTCATGAGTTGTTAGTTGGGTTCCATGTGGCACAATTTTATAGAGCCACGTGGCACCTTTCCATTCGCCCACGTGTGTGTTCAGTCACTCATCCTGTCAACTCACCACATGTTGTCTATACTTGCCACATCAACCCATGTGGCTCCCATCGCTATTGACTGGGATTACTAATTGGACTGCCACGTGGCAGCCTGTGGGAGTGCCACATGACACTCTATGGGTTCCACCTACATAATTTTTTATTGTTTCTACCAAACTTTAGATGGTCATAACTTTTTCATACAAACTCATATTGAGGTGTTGTTCATGTCATTGGAATCATCTTGATGAGATCTATGACTTGGTGTTTGTTTTTCTTAAATTTGAGGACTTCAAATTTTGAGCCTTTTAGGATTCTTTTGGATCATTCCTCTCCCCTGAGGAGCTTTTGGGACTCCAAAATCCTTAGCAATCAACAATTAGGTAATGGAATTGTTCCATCACTTTCTCCTTTTCAATCCATCATGCCTTATTGGGATGCATTCTTTTGAAACCCACTCGAAGGTATTCCACATCTCCCCATTATGAAGTCTTAGTTCTTCTGTCTAGGATTATGTCTTTGGGAAACTTGACTAAGTATTTTGGAGCGAAATCATCCACTGATGGAACTTGACCACTCTCCTTTGGATCTATGATCATGGGTGGTTTGCAAAGTTTCAAGTTCTCAATGTTAACTATGAAATGCATCTACATATAGGCTGAAAGATCAAGGAAATAAGAATTTGTTCCAGTCTTTTTAAGGTGGTGAATGGACTATATATGATTGGTTTCAACTTCTCGCCTTCTCCCTTGAACCTATCCTTATTGGTGTGAAGTCATACTTTATCTCCAACATGGAATTGATTATTAACTTTTTGTTTGTCATGTTAGACCTTATACTGTGCCTAACTCATCTTGAAATATTCCTACACTATTTGATGAAGCATTTAGATCCTCTAAATGAACTTGTTAGCTTTATCTTCATCAGTTCATGCATTGGAATCCTCATCCTTCCCAAAGACCAAATCTAAGAGCACTTTCAGTAGGTACCAAAAGCATGTCTTAAATGGTGAAATTTGAGTAGAAGAGTGCAAAGCCTTGTAGTATGCATGTTTAACATAATGTATATATTCATCCCACAACTTTAGATGTTTTTTGCAATACCCTTGGAGAAAATGAACCAATGTTTTGTTGAAGACCTTTTTTTTTCTGCTAGTCTATGGCTGGAAAGTCACACTCCTCTTTAGCTTGGTGTCCATAATCTTTAGCAAGCTTGCCAAAAACTCTCCAAGGAATTGAGAGTCTCAATCAGAAACAATGGATGTGGGTAGTCCAAAATGGACCCATATATGCTAAAAGAAAAGTTGAGTAGTCTTCTCAATAACAATCTGCTTTTTACATGGCATCAAGACACACATCTTGCTAAACCTATCCAATACTACATACAAGTAGTCATGGAAATTTTTTGACAAAGGAACCCCCCCCCCCCACAAATTCCATGGATATACTCTCCTAAGGATGATAAGGAATAGGGAATGGTGTGTATAGGCTCAATTTTGTATTAGTAGGCTTACAAATAGAGCACATCACACACCCTTTACATACTTGGTTACAACTTTTTTCATTCAAGGCGAATAACAAAACCTTTGCAACTAAGCTACGTTTTGTCCTACCCAAAAGTGACTAGACACGAGACAAGTGTGAGCTTCTTGAATTGCATGGACTCTTTCACTTATAGGAATACATAACATGCCAAGATGGTAGAGTAATTTTTCCTACAAATAATAGTTCTCCAGCTGTGATCCATAGGTTAGCCTCTCATAAACAGTGTTAAAATCAATAGTATATTGTTCAACATACTTGATTACGAAATGAAAATATTGAAGGAATCCCATCCACTTGAAGCGAGTGACTAGAGATACTATAAGAGTTGATGGGATTTATGTATGATAGTCTCCTTCCCTATCAAGTAGTGCTTCCATTTCTTAAAACTTTGAACTGAGGAATACAACTCTTTGTCATATGTGGGATAGTTTACAACAACTTAAGAGAAAGTCTTTGAATGGTAACAAACATGTTTACGATGTTGCATCAATATTGCATCCATGGAATATCCACTAGAATTTGTCTCGATCTCGAATGGTTGTTGAAAGTCTAGCAAGGCTAGGACTATCATGGTTTTGATCTTTTCCTTCAAGGTATCGAAATCCTTCTGCTAATTCTTTTCTCCCCACTGAAAGATATGCTTCATAATAGTTAGGGCATGCAAAGGAGATGCAATGACTGAGAATTTAGCTATGAACCTTCTCAAGTACTAAACTTCTCTCAAGAAGCTTCTTATTTATGTCACATTTGTAGATTTAGGCCATTTTACAATTACATCATCTTTAGAAAGATCTACCTTTAGTTGACCTTCTCCAATAGTATGACCCAAATACACCAAAGAGGATTTTCCAAATTCACATTTGGACAAATTTACATACAATTTCTCTCTTTACAAAATATCCAATACTTGTTTGACATGTTTTACATGATCATCCCATGTTTTACTAAAGACAAGAATGTCATCTAGATATATACAAGCATAAACTCATCTAAGAATGGTCAAATACATCATTCATTTCCCTCATGAATGTAATTTGGGCATTGCACATCCCAAATGGAATTACCAACCACTCAAATAGTCCTTGCCTGGTTTTGAAAGAATTTTTCCATACATCATTCTCTACAATCTTGATCTGATGGTAACTACTGTGAAAATCCAACTTATTAAAATAAACAACATTCTTCAATTGATCCAGAAAATAATCTATATGAGGGAGAGGATATCATTTTTTTACATTGATATTGTTGAGAGCCTAATAATCCACGCACATCCTCCATGTACCATCTTTCTTTGGCACCAACATAATTGGTGAACCTCATGGAGATGAGCTAGGTATGATGACTCCTTGGTCCAACAAGTCTTACACCTACTTCTTGACTTCTTCCATTTCCACAGCTGACATCTTGTACATGCCCACATTTGGCAAAGTGGAATCTTATTGAAGATGGATCTCATGTTGAATTTCTCTTTTGGGGGGCAATGAACCTAGTTTCTGAAAAATACCATCATAGTTAGAGACAATATCAAACATTTCTTTCCTATGAGAAGGATTACAACCTTTGAAAGCATTAGATGATTTAGCATATTTTGTCCTCACGACCATGAGCATACACTTATTTCTAGAGTGAATGGGTCTCTTTATATTTCATACACTGATAAAAGTTGAATTGAATTTCATGTTGTGAGCTCTAACAATATTGTAACACCCCACCCCACATTTAACCACTTTTACAAGCTCATCAGGGTAAATGAGAGTTGAGATTTACTATGCATGACCCAAATTCCAAAATTCAATTATGGAAATGGGGCCTAACTTTCCAACTTGTATAAAACTTACTAGAACACTCAGGGACATATGATCACACACTTGATAGCCTGATCCCACTAGTGGCCATCTCCTTGAGCTCATACCACTTCTTGACCTAACTTATAGCTCATCTGCATGAATATCAGTCAGTGCGGCCAGAGGGATCCAGTTGCATGCACAACTCACCCTCAGTGCAGCTATGTCCAATATTTCCCAAATCCTGTGCCTGCGGCCACAGACTGAGTTCTAGAATTTTAGGGATAACCTACAGGCCAACTACCCAGAGCTACCCATAAATTTCTAGAACTCTCTCAACAATCTGTATAAGTATTCATTCTTTGTTCTAGTTTATGATCTTGCCCAATATCACACAACATATGTTAGTCATTTATACAAACACTTGGTAAACATGGTACTTGTAGTCATGAATACATAATTTATTCATTGTTTACATTAGCTTCATCATATGTTCATCAAGAAGGATTACAACCCTCTCATACTAGTTGTAACAAACACATGTGAGCTCATGCATTCATATAGACTATCCAAGATCATGTTAACCATGAACAAAATCAATACCAAGAGCACATCAAATAAGGAGAAATATACCATGCATGTAACTACCATTTAACTAGAATGAAGCCAATACATGTTGAAATTTGGTAGCTTTGGGGCGAATTTCCCTTAAGGGAAACCTTAAGTCCCCAAAGCAAACCCTCCTTGCCCCATAAAAAGAATAAATTATTAATGCAAAGAAATATGTATTTTCATTGAGAAAATTCAAAATTTGAATTTACCTATTTTCCTCCAAAAGGAAATTTAAGTAGCCTTATTGATCAATTCAACTTGTTTCCTAGATTTGTGTCCTTTCATTCTCATAAATTACTATATATTTTCCCATATGTTCTCCTCCAAATCAATATAATTGTCAGAGATAGTCTTGCAAATTTTCTGTGGTGTGAAGTATCTGTGGAAGTGTGTGACTTTGTCTGAGGTTTTTAGTGCTCTCTGTGATATGTATTAATCCATCTTTGTGGTGTGGATTATGACTTATCTAAGGTGTGGATTATATGCTATCTATTTCTTTCACATGGTGTATGAATCTCGCTCTCTCGCATAACTGTAATGGCCACAAAACATCGCTCCCTTGCATGTTAGTAATTTCATCATCATCATTGTTATGTTATGGTTCATTGCAGGAGATTGAAAAGGTCTACTATGTATTGTCAGTGTGTTCACATTGGTATGTTGATCTTCTCTCTAAAAGTAAGTGGATTAGCATCACTCATCAAGGACTCACACTCACATCACTGTAGCTCTTTTGCATCATTGTAATAATTGTATGGTATATGGTCTATATATCATATCCCTAAAATGATGTATATGGTTTTACTATAATGATGTGATCTTGCATATGGTATGGTCTTGTATGTGTTCCTATGTGATGATAAGTACAGTTCCTATGCGTTATGTATGGAAATTTGACATATGTGTAAGACATCAATTCCTTTGCGTTTAGTTTGGTATCAACTTTGTTCCCACACTTTAGTTACAAGGTATGCAACACTCATGGTATGGCACTTTCATCACACTATATGGTATTTAGACTCGCATATGCACAGTATCAATTGATCTCAACACTTTATATATTGTCTGCATTCATATTTATGTGTAGCAAGTTATATGGATCTCTGCTCTGTTTTATATTGTACTTGACATTGTTGTATGGACGCACTATGTTCTCGACTCTGATGTATGAAATCATCGTTATAGATATGGCAGGCCTCTCTCTCTCTCTCTCTCTCTCTCTCTCTCTCTTCTCTCTCTCTTCTCTCTTCTCTCTCTCTTCTTCTTCTCTTCTCTCTCTCTCTCCTCTCTCTCTCTTCTCCTCTCTCTCTCTATCTCTCTCATCTTCTCTCCTCCTTACTCTCTTCTCTCTCTTCTCTTCTCTCTCTCTCTTCTCTCTCTTCTCTTACTCTCTCTCTCTCTCACTTTCTCTCTCTCTCTTCTCTCTTTCTCTTCTCTCTCTCTCTTCTCTTCTTTTCTTCTCTCTTCTCTCTCCTCTTCTCTCTCCTCTTTCTCTCTCTCTCTCTCTCTCTCCTCTCTCTCTCTCTTCTACTCTCTCTCTCTTCTCCTCTCTCTCTCTCTCCTCTCTCTCTCTCTCCTCTCCCTCTCTTCTCTCCTCTCTCTTCTCTCTCTCTCTTCTAACTTCTCTATCTCCTCTCTCTCTCCCTCCCCTTCTCCCTCTCTCCCTCTCCCTCCCCTCTCCCCTTCCCCTTCCTCCCCCTCTCCTCTCCTCTCCCTCTCTTCTCTTCTCTCTCTCTCTTCTCTCTCTCCCTCTCCTCTCTTCTCTCTCTCCCTCTCTCTCTCTCTCTCTCTCTCTCTCTCTCTCTCTCTCTCTCTCTCTCTCATTAGTAACATCTTGGTCCAGTAATATGTACAACAATATTGGCATATTGGTCCAGTGATATTTATGGCAGACTTAGACCTCAGTTCAGTTACTTGTATGGTATATATTATATATGGCAGTCTTACAACTCATAGTGGTAGTAGTATTTATATGTTGTAATATTGATGTCAGTATGGTGGATCATTGATGATAATATTGTATATTCAATTAAACTTGTTCACAAATGAAGTTGTGAAAAATCCTTGTATAGGCTCTGGGAAGATTGATGATATTTGTATCTCTCTGTTTAACTTTCAATGACAATCGGTATGATTTTTCCTTCGTCTCTAACCAAAATTATGGTGTCCCTTGTGCATTTTTTTTCTTCCATTATTCCTTTATGTTCCATTGGAATGTTGAAGTTATTGTTACTTCTATATATTTACTAATAATGTTTAAATGAAATGGGGTGAATGCAATATGAAAATAGTGAAATGAAATTATCTAAAGAAAATAACAATGTAGCCCGAAGAAAAATTAACATGGAATCAGAGCTGGGTTGAAGAAAAGTCATGGTTATCACCCCTATGAAGACATCGTTGATAGAAGCAAGTAAATAAAGTGGAGAACTAAAAGAATGTTAGGGTTTGAAGGAAACCCTAGGCACCCTTATTTAGGGTTTGGTGGATATCATAAGGTTTTGGAATACACCTTGAATTATGGCTTGGAAATGTTGAAGACGTGAAGTCTTGAAACCCTAGTGACATATTCAATTATTGATTTACTATAAGAGACAATATGTTTGGATAGGTTGTTGATAGTTAAGGCATATCCTCCTCTGTTGATATATGTTGATGACATGTGGCACCTTATGATTAAGAAAGAACCCGGAAAAATGATTCTATGAATGATTGCAGTTATTTTGCAAACCCTTGCTGACAAGATCAAGAGCATGTTGAAATCCTCCTTCAACCCTTGTTTAAGATGAGTACATTCTAGACTTATTTCTCTATGACACTGCTCTTATTTTTATCATTTTGATCACTTCTTTTCCTTCCTGCACATTTGAGTATTTAAAATCATTCTAAATGAATATGTGATTCGTTGATCCTTCTTAAGGATCATATGAATGCTAGTTGATGTAGGAAGAAGAATTTGGTGTGGGAACAAGAAGAAGGCTAGTACAGGAAAGAGGAAGCTAAAGAAATATGAAAAACTCTACTACTCCCAATTTCAAAGCATATATGATGATAAAGGTATCTAGATATTATGAGATATGTATAGTATATTGTTTCAATTTAGCTACTAAGTTGGATGGCAAGTTAAACCTAGAGGTATGACAATAACATCTCCTTCATAGATGAATCGATGCATGCATGCCAGTTACATACATATGAGAGTAAGTTTGATTATTGGAACATATGATATATTGCTACATTTTATAGTGATAGCTAACATGAATGCTTTGATGTAATCATTCAATACCTATGACCTTGATGGATAACTTGATTGTCGTATAAGATAAAGAAACATTGACTTTGATATACTGTAACTTGATACTATTGAAAATGGTTGTAATAAGTGTGGTAACCCTGATGGAATTAGTGTGATTGTAAGATTGATACTCATGATTTACTAATTGCCTTCTTGTTGATCTTAATAAGTTGTAATTGTTATAATGTCCTAATAAATTTGACCATGTGATATATTGATACCTTGACTTAAATGGGAATTTGATGAACTATTTGTATAACGAGATAAATAATATGGATGTTTAAGGTCATGTTTATATGTGACAATGAAGCAGTTGAGCAGTTGATGATGATGATTTGTCATGATCGTGATGTATATATGTATGAGAACCTCATATGTATGAGGACAATAGGGTAGAGTGTGATCCTTACCTTCGATAAGTTGATATCACCTATTATCAGGGAATTTGGGATAGAGTGTGATCCCTATGCATTCAGGTAGGTATTATCTCGCCCATTATGTTTGGATATAGGGTGGAAGCAGAGGGCTCCCCTGTGGTGATTCTTTTTCCTTGGGTTCAAAAGTGTTTAATGTGAGATGACTAAGGAACAGGGCATTTGAAATGTGAAGATCGATAAAGACAATGGGATAGGTGTGATCCTTACCTCTTACTGTAGGTGGAATCCATCCTATTGTATGTGGTTTTTGGGTGGTAGCATTGGCTCCTCGATGTGGTTCTAGGTTGAGCAGGGATCCCTGATGTTTTTTTGGATTGAGCTTAGCTCTCCTAGGTTGTTTTGGGTTGAGTTGGGCTCCCTTATGAGGCAAAGTTCTTCTTCTTCTTTTAGATTCGAGATTTTTCATTAGATGGATATGAGCAGAGATGAGTCGAGTCAATATATGCCTTAATGATGAATTCTCTGCAGATGATTATTTGATATAGGATTGAAGTCGAATTCTCCCTTATGATGATTCTTATTTGTATTCAGGTGATGATCGAGATATGTTGATATATGATGAGATGGATGTCCTATTGATATAGCTATAGGATATCTCTTCGTGAGTAGTAGGGTTTCGAGGGTTGATCTCATCTTTCATTGGTTATGGACGCCTCTTCTTTTATGCGACAATATGAGATGGGTCTTATCGATGATACAACTATATTTCTTTCTTATGATTGGCATATGTTTACTTGAGATACGTCATGATGCAGCTATGATGAGATATCTTAGATGAGGCTTATGACGATGATGGGAATTTCTCCCTAGCTGAAAGGGAGTGTTGAAATTTGGCAGCTTTGGGACGAATTTTCCCTTAGGAAAACCCTAAGTCCCCAAAGAAAACCCTCCTTTCCCCATAGAAAGAATAAATTATTAATGAAAAAAATATGTATTTTCATTGAGCAAATTCAAAATTCAAAATTCGAATTTACCTATTTCCCTCCCAAAGGAAATTTAATTCAGCCTATTGATCAAGTCAACTTGTTGCATAGAGCTGTGTCCTTTCATTCTCATGAACAACTATATATTTTCCCATATGTTATCCTCCAAATCAATATAATTTTCAGACAGTCTTGTGAATTTTCTGAGGTGCGAATTATCTATGGAAATGGCATGACCTTGTCTGAGGTTTTGAGTCCTCTCTGTGATTCATATTAATCCATCTTTGTGGTGTGGATTATGACTTATCTAAGGTGTGGATTATATGTTATCTATTTCTTTCGCATGGTGTATGAATCCCGCTCTCTCGCATACCTGTAATAGCCACAAAACCTCGCTCTCTCACACGTCTATAATGGCATCATCATCATTGTTATGTTATGGTTAATTGCAGGAGCTTGATAAGGTCTACTATATATTTTCAGTATGTTTGCATTGGTATGTTTATCTTCTCTCTAAAAGTAAGTGGATTCGCATCAGTCATCAAGGACTCGCACTATAATGACATGATCTTGTATATGGTATGGTCTCGTATGTGTTCCTCTAAGATGATAAGTACATTTCCTATGTGTTATGTATGGAAATATAACATCTTCATAAGACATCAGTTCCTCTGTGTTTTGCATGGCATCGACTTTGTTCCCACACTTTAGTTATGGAATGCACATGGTATGGCACTTGCAGCACACTATATGGTATTTAGAATCACATATGAATAGTATCAATTGATCTCAACACTTCATATATTGTTTGCATTCATATTTATGTGTAGCAAGTTATATGGATCTTGGCTCTGTTGTATATTGTACTCAACACTGTTGTATGGACGCACTATATGGTTCTCGGCTTTGATATATGGAATCCTAGTTATAGATATGGCATGCCTCTCTATTGTTTGACATTGCAGATATATATGGGCATCTATAACGTATGACATCACTATATCATAGTTGTTTAGAATCATAATGACTTGATATTTTAGTTATATCTCAGAGAAATCCTTGACATCATATGTACATGCAACGCAGCAGTATGGTTCGAGTCTTGGTCCTCTAATTTATGTATAACCCTTGGCATCACATTCATGTATATGTACAACAATAGTAACATCTCAGTCTAGTAATATGTACAACAATATTGGCATACCGGTCCAGTGATATGTATGGCAGTCTTAGACCTCAATTCAGTTATTTGTATGGTATATCTGATATATGGTAGCCTTACAGCTCAGAGCGGTAGTAATATTTATATGTTGAAGTATTGATGTCGGTATGGTGAATCATTGATTTTAATATTGTATATTCAATGAAAATTTTTGAACAAGCCTGGCATGTTTTTCTTTTATTATTCCTTTATGTTCCCTTGCAATGCTGAATTTATTTTTCTTTCTATATAATTGTTAATAATATTTAAATGCAATGGGTTAAAATGTAATATCAAAATGGTGAAATTCATTATCTAAAGCAAAGAACAATGTATCCTTAAGAAAAATTAACATGAGAAACCAATCATATAATCACATAATAAACCAAAAGTTGTGCTCACTAATTTCATTAAAGAATAATACATATTAACATATGCATCGTGACAACCAAGTCATTGTAACACCCTAATCTCACACCTACCCAAGCAATCGGCCAATCGGGGTAAACATGCGACAAGAGGCCAATATGATATGATTTGAACTCCTAAGTCACGTTAAGGAAGTAGAACCGATGGAAACACAACATACAAACATTCAAAATCAGCTACAGGAACTCGAGGAACCAATCTAATACTTTAGACAACTTGCCCTTGGGTCCCGCTGAACTTTTGGACAACTTAAGTCTCAGTCTCTCTCATGCTATAGGCATGACAACATTCAGAAACTCAATTTCTCTCATAGGCTTGTCTGCGACGAGATTATATTTGTGAGTGCTATGCTAGCAACCCCGAGATTTGAGCCACTTTTTCAGGGCCAGAGCCAAGGTCACTACCCAAAATTGAACCATCTCTTCAGAATAGTAAAACAACATGCAAATGACAATATTAAAGAAAATACTTGTTTAAGATCTTCACTGGATCCCTACTAGCCATGTGTTGATGGTGTTGGACCTGCCAACATTAATGGGATCTCCCCGGTATGAAGTCCAACTTGACCTCACGCCATTTGGTGTAGGAGTCCCATCCAATATGATGGCCCAATTACCAATTTCTTAAAGGTTTGCCTTAGCTCTTGTTTGTCAGCACATGAGAGTGGTATTCTTTGTCTTTGAACATCGAGGTTCATGTGCCTGGTGAGTGCTTAGTGTTACTTGTGTCAAGGTTCTTTAATTGCAGAGGGAGAGGGTGAGAGTGAGTTTCAAGTCGAAAGGGAATAGTCTGAAATCTGTCAGAGACACACAACAAGATGTGCGTAGCTTCCAGCAGAGTAGTCCACAAAGATGCGGTAGTCACAGAACACACAGTGAGTAGATAACACTTACAACACCCAACAGAATAGTCCACATGAGTGCGATGGTATTTATAACAAGTTTATGAGAATGGTTATGTTGAATGTCTGGTAGAATAGTCCACACGGGTGAGACAACGTTAACAACTAATACAACACATTTTCAAAATCACATATACTAGAACAACCGAAATAGTTCAATTATCTTAATACAAGTTAAAGCAACATGCATTACAAGCGTCCAAATAATAGTCTTACAAATGAATACAATACATGTGTGAAAACGTGAAGGCCTATTATCAGGGTTCTACATTAAGTGAAAGTTCCAAAACACATCGGTACACCATACATCACTAACCTCGATAGCAAGGCATTGGAGCCACTACTCTCTCCTCAAAGAAAAGACTACAGACTCTCAAGTCTATGTGGGAGGAGCCAAGATGAAAAATATTTTGCATGTACAAATGAGGGGTATATATAGCCAAGGGTGAAACTGACCCTTGTGACTATTCGACTTCCCTCATGATTGTTTGACTTACATGAATCTTCAACTTTACATGACTCTTCAACTTGACATGTGGGTCTCTTGGACTTCCATGTTACATTGCATTGATTACAAAATTATGGTCTATAGTAGTGATGTGGCTGAGATGACTCATGACATGACTTGAAATGACAGTGATGGTATGTTCATGTTGATGGTGCTATCCATTTCAAGCTGCAGTGTTGCTGAGTGATGAGTGTGCTCTTGGTATATCATAGCTTCACCTTTGCATGGCAAGGTATGTGTAGTCTTCGATGGTCTTAGTGTTCGCTTGATGTTTCACGTGCATGTCTCTCTTTCTCTTGTTCTTGGCATGCTTCATGTGTTCGATCGTTTGTGAACAAGTATACTAGCATGCGCTCCTTGTTCATCACGTTCATCATCATGCCTTGTCTCATCCATGTACATGTATCTAAATCACTCATGATGAGATGACATCAAATCCAGAAATATCCTTGTCTACCATGATGCATCATTTTTCGTTTCCGGGTGCAGGCGACTGGGAGAGAGGACAAGGCTTTGAAAGTGCGCAAAGCACATTTCACGATGGGATGCGGGCTCTAGAGCATCAAGGAAAATTGCTGGGAGGTCACTGGGAGGATGAGATGAGTTTTCTGGAATAACAACGACCATCTACGGGATTTGGCTCGGCTGGAGGGAAATACTGCACAAATTTTTTAGGGAGGTAGTGAAGGCAGTAGGGAGGAAAATGGCATTGAAAATTGCACAGATTCTCTAGGGAGGCTGGTAGCGGGCTGTAGGAGCTTGCTGGCCAAAAATGCATAGAATTGGGAGGTTGGCCTGCAAGAAATATTTGCGCAATTTTTGGGCTGATCGGGCAGCTAGAGGACATCCTAAGAAAATTGCACAGTTTTCTAGAGGAGTAGCAGATGAGTTGACAGGCTAACAGAACTGCACAAATTTCGAGGACAATACTGTGATAGGAATGGGGTGCCTATCCTTCATGTTTGTGCAATTTCTTCAGTGAACAGAGGTAGGCATGCTGGCGATTTCTGTGCAATTTTTTGGAGGAGTGAAGCCCAGGGTCACTGCCCGATCAAACTCTCTGGTTGACCATCGGGAAGCTTGATATATTTTCTTGTGGGCAGCACATATTTTTAGATGGATTACTGAGAAACTTCTGCACTGTTCTAGGTGATGGTCAGTTAGGTTGATTCTGGGATTGTGTAGTGTAGACTACCTGGGAGGAAGCCTCAAGCTCTGTGCAGTCCTAAGAAGTAGTACTTGATCAATGAGGGTTGAGACTGCACAATGCAACTCAGTGGAGGTCCGACTATTGGAGGGTGGTCTGGTCGACAGATCTTCAACAAAATGACTAAGCGTGTGAATGAGTGGACACATGCATGCATGACCTTGTGAACACACACTCAACATGACTCAATGACAAGACACCTCGAACCATCAAGACAACATGCGTTCAGATGACTGAACAACGGGTGCGAGCGACAAGCATGACAATTGTGATAGATCGTTGAACGACCGCGACGAAACTTGCGTGACATTTCATACAACTTTGTGTGTGAGTGCGACAGATGCTTACATAGTGAATGCAACTTGTACACACAAAGATGGACTTTGAAAATAGACATAACATGACTACAAGCATGACATTGTGACCAACATGCTAAAAGATGTCTGGTAAATGGTCAAGCGAGGTGGGTGTAAAGACTCAACACGAGCTCATGGAATGAGCCCGAGTTTTATCAAACATCAAGGGAAAACCCAAGGAAGGCTCAAAAATTGGATGCCGGCCAAAATTTTGGAGGGTGTTGTAGCCGCTACAACACTTGGCAACACACTGGTTGAATACCAACTTCTCTATTTTGGTCCATTGACAACAGAGGGTCTTGGTCTATCAAGGAGTATTGAATCATTGTGTGAGTTACTTCATCTTCCCCACTTACCCCATGGACATACATGGTTCATGTTTTGCTAACTCAGTCAGACACAACAAGAAGTTTCAGCTTGATCACAATGTTTCAAAATTGGGAAGGGTAGTTTTGGTCGCGAGGTAAAAAATTTCATAGTATAAGTTTTCATCTCTAGTGTTGCTCTGCTGCTAGTAGGCCTGGACAATACCTCGATGGAGTCACATAGGAACACATGCATTGCTTCACTACCAGCAATCTTGGTCAGTACCCTAGCGGAGTTGCATGCTTCACCTCTTTGCGCATGAAGCCTTTCCCTTCTTTCGCTTTTGTATATATTTTTTTTAAAGAGGACTTTGCATAGGCACGTATTTATTTTTGGGGTAGAAGAGGGATCCCTCCTTATTGAGAGAAAAAGAGTTTGTTCCTTCAGAGAAGCATGCAAGACCTCCGACATAGTTTTGCTCATATAGATTTTCCCCTTATCCATTTCTACTAGTTGGATGAAATTAAACACACCGAGTAGAAGGCTGAGTACAGGCATGGGGTTTCCCAGTGTGGAAACAAGTTCATGGTTTAACCCAAGCTTCCCTTGTAGATAACTCATATTTTTCGTCAAGACTTCATCTGCTGAAGGTTATAGCCAAGCCTAGAGAGACAGACCTAGTACTGGCCAAGTGATGCAGTGTCACAAGACTCTTTGGATCTCAGCCACATATTCATTCAAAATCCAGAACTTAGTAGAGGGTAACACTTATTTACAAACCAAAAATAGCATGATACTAAGCAAACAAAACAAAACGAAACAAAAATAGTAAGCAATGTGAAAAGACAACAAGCAATAAACAAACTATGTACATGACATGGGGTGCGGCCCCCACTTACTAAAAATAGTGTTTGAGATCTTGGACATTGACATGAAGGTTGTCAATCCTCTCGTCAATGATTGCAGATGGTAAGTGTGTGGGCCAAGCGTCTCCTGGATAATATACGGACCAATTGACAGGAACTAGAACTTCATATGTTTTCCTTTGTCTTCATGGGGCTTGTCCCATTTCAATACCGAGTCACCCACATCAAAGTTAGTGTTCCCTCTAGACTTCTTGTCGAACCATCTCTTGATATGGTTTTGGAGTGTGAACTTTTATTTTGCTTTCATCCTTTCTTCTTGCAATTTATGAAGTGTATATATCCTACGCTGAACTAGCAGACAAGGCTTGCAATGGGATTCTTGGGACAATTGGAGCATAGGGAAGTAGATGTTTGGCAGAAGGATGGCTTCTTTCCCATAAACCAGGAAGTATGGTGAAGTGTTCAGAGAGGGTTTGGGTGTTACGTGGTCAACCCATAACGAATTCATGAAAGCAGCGTGTCAGTTACGATGTTCAAATTAAATGGTCTTCTTGATAATGCAGATAATATTTTTTTTTGTGGATTCTGCAAGACCATTCCCCTGCGGGTAGTAGTTAGATGAGTGTTTAAGCACAATATCATACTACAATACAAAATCATAAAGCATTAAAGATGGAAATTAAGTTGCATTGTCAAACACAAGTGATACCAGAATGCCAAAGTGTGAGTTGATGTTCTGTTGGAGGAAGTTGATGAATTCATGGTCATTCACTTGCTTAAGTAGAACTGCTTTTGTCCACCGCGTGAAGTAACCAGTGGTTGTCAATATGTAGCTGTGTTGTTTTGACGAATGTGGGAAAATTTTCCCAATGATGTCCAGGCCACATTATTGGAATGGTTTGGTCACTGCAACAGGGTGCAGTGGGGCTTCTAACCTTCGTGTTTTGTCGGAGCATCACTGATAGACCAGGCACTTTCAGGCGTAAGCGTGTGCATCCTTGAAAAATGTGGGCCAGTAAAAACCGTCTCGCATAACATTTTTGTGTAGTGGTATTTCCCGTGAAGTGGCCCTTGGCTGGTCCATCATGCAAATCATGTAAGACCTTCTTTGAATCATGTGCCTCCAAGCACCTGAGCAAGATTTTGTTACTGTGCTTTCTGTAAAGCACTTCATGCACCAACTGATAAGATAAGTTTTTGAGGCACAATGCCCTCTTCTGTCTCATAGAGAAGTGGGAGGGTATGGTGCCATGATCAAGGTATTGGTGCACATCTTCATACTAAGAGTTTCTGCATGCAGTGAGTGGTGCTTGCTCTACATCATACATCTCAATTTCTTGCTCCCAACCAACAAGCTCTTCTTCTTCCTCCTGTGCATGGATTGCTTCAGCTGCAAGTGTAAAGACACCATGACCCTTGACAGTGTGAACTGGCTTGATGTCAAGATCATACTCTTGCAAGCCTGTCATCGAGTTCACACGTAGTTCACCTAGTTCCTGTTGTACAAGAAATGAGTGGACTGATGGGTGAGGCACATAGACTATGTAGTGATTATTCAGTAAGTAGGGTCTAAAGTGTTTCACTGCCTTTTATACTGTGTATTATTATTTTTCAATGGCAGGGTAGTTGAATTTGGGTCCCTGCATTCTTCGCTCATGAAGGAGATGGGAAGTTCATTGTTCAGCTCATCCTTCTGAGTGAGTACTATAGCAAGTCAGTTTTCGGAGGCGAAGGTGTATCGAAATAAATCTTTGTTGAAATATGGGTTGTAAAGTGTAGATGCATCTTCTATAGCCTTCTTGATATAGGTGAATGCATTATTTTCCCTCTTACCCCAGCTATAGACTGCATCATTCTTGATCATGTCTTGCATTAGTTTCACTATCTGTGCATAGTCTGAGATGAACTTCGAGAGGAATTTTATCTTTCCTAAGAAGGACTGCATTGCTTTCTTATTGGCTGGGTGAGGGATCTATGTAATGGTATGGACTCAGTCCATATCAAACTTGATCCCACTTATGGCAATGATGTGCCCAAGGATGTTCCCCTCAGACACTGCAAATACGCTCTTTTTGGGATTTAAGGAAATCCCGTACTTTCGGTATCGCTCGGACATCTTCTTCATATGGCATATGTAGTCTAACTATTTTCTAGATAAGATAGTCACACCATCAAGGTACACCACTGCACTCTACCCAATGAGTCCACATTAGGCGATGTCCATGGTGCACTGAAAGGTTGCACCTGAATTCATGAGCCCAAATGGCATTCTTCTGCATGCGATGTACCCCACTTGGTATGGAAGGTATTCTTTAGTCTATCAGGTTTCGCTACAAGAACTTGGTTATATCCTGAAAAAAATGTCAAGTAAGGAAAACATTTTTTCCCTATATAATGTCTGTAAAATATGCCCCATTGATGGCACGAGGTAGTTTTCTTTGTCCGAGGAGCGGTTCAATTTTCAGAATTCAACGAAAAAGTGGATCTCCCTGGACTTGTTACGTACAGGAAAAAGGTTGGAAACCCATGTGGAATGACGAACTTTGTAAATGATCAGTGCATCCAACAACTTGGCCAACTCCTTCTGTATGAGGGGTTCAAGTGACGGATGTACTTTCCTCGACTTCTGCTGAAATGGTTTGACCCCTTCTTTGATTGGAATCAAATGTTGGATTATTCATGTCTCGTATGTTTTTAGATCATCATATGTCGATGTGAACACATCCTAGTATTGTTTGAACAATTGGACAAAGGCTTGCCACTCCTGCTCCGTGCAACACGTACCAGGAATGACGAACTTTAGATCTTGTTCTATTCCCAAGTTAATCTGTTTGAGCATCATGGTGGAATTGTGGGTTTTGTTGTTCCTTGGCCACTGAAAGCGGTTCTGCAATTCATAGAGCTTTTCTAGAGACTCCACACCCTTGGGGATGAAGTTTATTTTCTTTTCATCAGCTTCACCTTGTAGAGACTGCTCATTCTCATATTCATCAATCGCTTTGTCTTTTAAGACATCAGCGTTGGCCGTGAAGGGCAGTGTTCATTGTACCATGATTTTTGAATCACCTACCACTTTGAGCGCAACAGTGTTGAGGCTAATGGCATTGTGAAAGCCTAATACAAGTGCTTTGTATTTAATAATGTTGTTTGTGCACTTGAACTCCAAGAGACTTGAGATTAAATGTTTCCTATGTTTTGGGTCTATCAAGACACACCCAACTCCAAAGTTGTCTCGTGTCATTGATTTGTCAAAATGCATGGTCCATAATTCATCTGTACATGGACTGCTTGACACACTTGTACTACTACTAGTGCTACTACTGCTACTGCTATTAGTGTTACAATGTACTGTACAAGTTTTATTTCCATTAGTCGGGCAAGGAAGGAGACCCAACTGTGTGTCTAGTGGGGTTGGAGTTGGTTGTGTGAGATAACACCCCACCGTTGTTTCCAAGAGGCAGTTGTCGAACATGAGCTCCGCGAAAGCCAACGGTTCATTCTCACCATTGTTGGGAGTGATATTGTGTCTCATGTATCTCTCAGATAACACCCAGATCTGATTTATTTTTCCCTGGTACGAAAGCCACAAGTGTGACCAGTCTGTAGCAAAATATCCATTCAACTTGTTGGACCAGTCTCTACTAAGCAGTAAGCCATACGCTTTCGGTATGTCCACAATGAAAATGTTGATGCACTAGTGGATTCGGTTGTCATGAGAATTGAATGATCACATCTTGAAGTTCACTAATGACTAGTATGCATGTTCGATCGAGTTGGATGATCTGCACAGATGTTTTACTCCATCGCACATTAATCTTCTTGGCAATGGAGAGTGGTATGATGTTGGCTGATGTGTCAGAATCAACCAAACAGTTGTGAACATTGCAATTAAAGATTTCAAATGAAAGCAAGAATGGAGGGAAAATATAGTTTACTTCTTCCATTTAGTGTGTGTTGAGCACAATTATGAGTGAACCAGGAGATGTGCTTGCTTCCTTGCTAGTAGAGGTTTTGTTGTCTGCAGATGTTTTCCCCAGTGCGCGCAACAGAATATCTTGTTGACCCTGAATCTTAGTTAACTCGAACAAAGATATTTTTGCACGATTTTTCTTCATGTCTTCCACAATGTTGTATTTAAGGGTGGGTAGACTCACTGAGATATTCGGGGTTGGACTCGTGTTTTTACTGTCCAGCAGAGTGTTCTACAGTTTACTACTCATGGACGTAATCTTGTTCGCTACTGTCTTCCCGAGCTTTCTTTTTTCTTTTTGGTTTTGGACGGCTGGTGGATCAACCTTCATCAACAGTTTAATATTTCTCACATTTCCCCAATTGTAGGGGGAGCCCCTTGACTTCTGAGATTGTATCGACCGTTTTTCTTTTTGGTCTGCTTCTCGGTGTTCGTTTTTTGCACTGCTTGCGAGCACTGATACATGTTAATCACCAACCCAGTGCTTGGTGCCTCATCAGGTGCAGCATCTTCCTCATCATCTACGTCTCTTGGCTAGTACTACGCATTGTTTACTACATTTAGTGCACAATTTCATATTAAGTTTGCAACTCGGTTCCATTCCAGACAATTCACTTATGGGTGAATGTCTTCATGGAATGAGCAAAAATCATCGTTCATGCACAACTCTATCTAGAACATTGAGTTAGAGCTCTACGTAGTTTTAGCTATGATGTGGTTTATACTTGATGACATGCATCCCTTCTGTTGTCTGGGAGGCCGAATGCTCATAGATATGTCGATCGTTCATTGTTTCAGCTTAGCCAAGTTCTTGACAATACAAGTAAGGGTTTCATGTCACTTTCTTCCTTGTCTTTACCCTTTCTCACCGTAGCCTGGGGCTTGCTGCTCACATCTCTGGAGTCTTTTGCATTTTCATCATCCTTGATGACTCCAATCGCGCATATGACTTTTTCCATAGAGATTTCCTCTTTGCAGTTCTCTAGTAACGTTTTCACAGCTTGCTTGACGAATTGCACAATATTGGTTGGCAGTACAGACATATAATAGTCGACATTGATGGAGTCATGAGGTTTCGTGTTTGCTGCAAACTTGTTCAATATGGGAAAAAACCTCTAATTGAAATATTTTACCTTTTTTTTCGACTCCATCTTCATACTGCGCAACTCTTTGAGCAACATGGTCAGGGTCTTGTCATCGACAAATTTTTCCAAAAACATCCTTTTGAACATATCCTAGTTCTGGATGGAGTTGACAGGAAGGTTGTGATACCATACTATTGCTCGGGCATCCAAGGTACACGGAAACAATCTACATCCAACATCATCATATCGTACCTCAAGTGTCTGCAGATGTAGGTAGAATTTGTCCAAGTGGTTTTCTACCTTCACTATTCTGTCAGGGTCATGCTTTGTCAACATCCTATTTGAATGCTTTGGCATCCTGTGCAAAGCACCCAGGAGAGCTAATGGTTCCTGTATCATCCATTCCAAGTTTTGGTCAGCCATGTCTTCTTCTTCATCTTCCTCCTCTTCTTCAGAATCTAACAATTTCGGCTCTAAATCTGTTGGTTCATCTTCGCCTTTGCCTCCTCTGCTTCTTTCCCCTTGACCTCTTGTACTAGAGTATGAGCCTAAGATCATGAGGGTGTCTTGTTTTCCTTGTCAAAAGACTGTAGGTTCCTCTTCGTTCTCAACAACTTTGGCCGGACCTTCGAGTGTGGTAAGACCTTCTTATTCCACCGATGATACAACAACTCCTGTGGGAGTGGTATTGGCTTCTTTGATGTGTATGGAAGATCTTGTATTCCTGGGATCAGTCTGACTGCTTTGGTAAACTGACGAGTGATGGGACAGATAAAGTGGAGGAGCTGATAGAAAATTTCGTGTTCACGTCTGGGAGGTGAGGAGTAACCAATTTTATAGTTGCAAGTAGGTGAGAGGGAGTGCGAGGTATTACCTTGACCAAATGATTGATGAGTGGGGATGAGAGGACTTTCAGCCATAAATAAATGGTGGCCCTCTTTCTAGTGACATAAATGTTGATAGTGTTGGAATCGCCAACATTCAGGGGATCTCCCCGATATGAAGTCCCAAATAGACCTTACATTGTTTGGTGTAGGATTCCCATCCAATGTGATGGCCTAGTTGTCATTGTCTTAAAGTTTTTCCTTAGCTCTTGCTTGTCAGCACATGAGAGTTGTTTGCTTTCTCTTTGAATAATGAGGTTTGCGTGCCTGGTGAGTGCTTAGTGTTACTTGTGTCAATGTTCTTTCATTGAAGAGGGAGAGGGTGACAGTGAGTCTCAAGTCGAAAGGGAATAGTCCTAACTTTGTCAGAGACACACAACACAACAGGATGTGTGCAACTTCTGGTAGAGCAGTCCACACAGATATGACAATCACACAACACACAGTGAGAAGATAACATGTACAACACCCAACGGAATAGTCCACATGAGTGCAACAATTGTTATAACAAGTTTATGAGAATGGTTCTTTCGAGTGTCCAGTGGAATAGTCCACATGGGTGAGATAATGTTAACAACTGATACAACACATTTTTGAAAGCATATGTACTAGACAACCAAAATAGTTCAACTGTCTTAATATAGTTTAAGGAAACATGCATTACAGGTGTCCAAAGAATAGCCTTACAAAGGAATACAATACATGTGTGAAAATGTGTTGGCTTGTTATGAGGCTTCTGAATTAAGCGAAAGTTCCAAGACACATCAATACACCATACATCACATCTCCCAATAGTGTGGCATTGGAGACATTGCTCTCTCCTCAAAGAAAAGACTACAGACTCTCAAGGCTATGTGGGAGGAGCCAAGGTGAAAATTATTTTGCATGTACAACTGAGTGGTATATATAGCCAAGGGTGAAACTGACCCTTGTGACTATTCGACTTCCCTTATGACTATTTGACTTACATGACTCTTCAACTTTACATGTGGGTCTCTTGGAATTCAACGTTACATTACATTGATTACAACATTATGGTCCATAGTAGTGATGTGGCCGAGATGACTCATGACATGAATCATCACGACAATGCTGGTATGTTCATGCTGATGGTGGTGTCCATGTCAAGTTGCAATGCTACTGAGTGATGAGTGTGCTTTTGGTGTATCATAGCTTCACTTTTGCATGGCAAGGTGTGCAGAGTCTTCGATGGTGTTGGTGTTCACTTGATGTTGCACATTCATGTATCTCCTTCACTTGTACTTGGCATGCTTCATGTGTTCATCTGTTCATGAACAAGTCTCCTAACATGTGCTCCTTGTTCATCTCGTTCATCGTCACACCATGTCTCATCCATGTACATGTATTCATAATCACTCATGGCAAGACAACATCAAATCCATAAATCTCCTTGTCCACCATGATGCGTCATTTATTTTCGAGTGCAAGTGACTGGGAGAGAGGAAAGGCTCTAAAACTGCGTAGGGACATTTCAGGCTAGGATGCATGCTCTAGGGCATTGTCAAGGAAAATTGTGCAGAGGTCACTGAGAGGATGAGATGAGAAGACTAGGATAGCAGTGACCATCTGTAGGATCTGTCTTGGTTGGATGGAAAAAATACACAAATTTTCCAGGGAGGCAGTGCAGGCAGCAGGGAGGACACTGGCATCGAAACCTATGCAGATTATCTGGGGAGCTTGGTAGTGGTCTGTAGGAGCTTGCTGGCCCAAAACTACGCAAAACTGGGAGGTTGGCCTGCAAGACATCTCTATGCAACTTCTAGGCTAAGCGGGGTGTTGAGCAGCCGGAGGACAACCCAAGAATACTATGCAGTTTTAAGGAAGAGCAATAGACCAACTGATTGGCTGACGGGCTAACAAAACTTCAAAAATTTCGAGGACATTGCAATGACATGCACCATGTGCCTTTCCTTCATGGCTATGCAATTTCTTCAGTCAATGGAGGTGGGAGTGTCGGTAGCTTTTGCATAAATTTTTATAGGAGTGAAGCCAAGGGTCACTGCCAGGTCAAACTCTCTGGTTAACCAGCGGGAAACTTGATAGATTTTCTTGCGAGAAGCAGAAATTTGAGATGGCTTTCTGAGAAAATTCTATGTTGTTCTAGGTGATAGTCAGTCGGGTTGATTCGATGATTATGCACTGTAGATTACCTGGGAGGCAGGCTCAAGTGTTGCGCAATCTTGGGCAGTAGTACTTGATCATTGAGGGTTGAGACTCTACAATGCAGCTCAGTGGAGGTGCGGTTATTGGAGGGTGGTTCGGTCGACACATCTTTAGCAAAATGACTAAGTGTGTGAACGAGTAGAGTTGTGCATTCATGACCTTTCGAACACACACTCAACATGAATCGACAACAAGACACCTCAAACCAACAAGAAAACACGCGTTGAGTTGACTCACCAATGGGTGTGAGCAACAAGTGCAACACTTGAGATAGATCATTGAACGACCACAAAGACACTTGCACGACATTGCAAAAATTTGTGTGTGAGTAGGACAGATCCTTACATAGTGAATGCAAATTGTACACATGAATATAGACTTTGAACATAGCTAGAACATGATTGCAAGCATGACATTGTGACCAACATGCTAAAGCATGTTAGGTGAATGGTCAAGTGAGGTGGGTGCAAAGACTCAACATGAGCTCATAGAATGAGCTCGAGTGTTTGCAAACATCAAGGGAAAACCCAAGGAAGGCTCTGAAATTGGATGCAGGCCAAAATTTTGGAGGGTGTTGCAGCCCCTACAACACCATGACAAGGATTTCATCAAAGATATCATGAATATATAATCTACAGGTGTAAATAACAGTTCTAAGCATAGGGGTCTCATACCTAGCTGAGAATTGCTAAGAATCATTGATGCCTCAATACATCAATTTCCATTCCATCGATTAGGTCATAGATACATTGATCATTCAATTATAAGTAAAAACATGATGAAAGCCATACATGGTTGTTGTCATAAAACAGATACATAACCAACATAATAGCAGCAAAAATTCTCATGAAAGTACAGCCATGTAGACCACATATAATCCATCCAAATTCTGGTAGAAGTACAAGACAAAATAACCTTTCATTAATGATTCAAAATCCAAAACCAGAATGGGACTTCCAAATTCCACCCAACCATTGAATGGCTGAGCCAAATCTCTCTTCAGCCATTTACCCCCATGCCATATTCCAACCATGAATGTGGGATCTCATAGAACACATCAATCAAAACTCATCCAGGGCTTCTAGAGGCCATCCACGTCAACCCATCAAATAGTGATTCCACCTCATGGTCGGACATCACAAAACCATCATTATATTTGTCTCCATCCAAGCCTTTAATCGCTTCCAAAGAATTTTTTCCAACCAAGGCTTCTAGGACTAGTAAATCAACCCACCAAGCACTTGAAGAGTTGTTTTCCAACCAAGGATTCCAGGACTAGTAACTCAACCCAAGCTATTACAGGGCTTCTAGAGAGTTTGTCCAACTAGAGCTTGTAGGAACTAATAACTCAACCCAAGCTAAGGAAACATGAGAACTAACCAAAAAAATAATGCAAGTAACCCATAATCACCATGGCTATCCAGGAAATGGAAAGGCTAGGCAATCCACTGCCAATCCAGGCAATCCTCGATGCCAATGACAGATCATGACCAAGAATCCACATGCATATGCCATGCATTCCAAAACTAGTGAATACAACATACATGCAACTCGGTACCTGTAAGAAAATATGATGTAGTTGTTGATCCCAATGCCCATTTGTGTTTTCCTACTCCTCCTTTTCCTTCTTGCTCCAAGAATCCAATTATGCCACACCCACCAAGTGTGCTCCAAGAAAAATCTAAGTCTTCAAGAGCATGAGAGAGCTCCAAAACCGAATTGACAAAAGGTTACCAACTAGTCCTCAGAAGCCTTTTTATTAATGAGGCCTCTATTTTCTTCATTTTCCATTGTTTTCCTTCAATTTCCTCCTCACATGCAACCTGTGACCTTTCACCTCCATTTTCTCCTAATTTCCATTATTTTCATAAATAACTGTGCCAAAAATGCCATTTCCTTTTCCAATTTACTTAGGCATAAATAATCACAAGTGATCCCCATCACTAGGATTTTTCCCAACATTCATCTTGGAATAAGTGTCCCATCAACCGTGTTTTTTATTTTGCCTTTATTTACTTTTATTACATGGAATTTTCATCAGGGCTGTTACAGAACCCTCCCCCAGGGGAACATTGTCCTCGATATTCAACAACACCTGTAATCACAAAACTATTGTAAGAAAAATATATTGCCGATGGAGCTTTATAACTTAGCTCGATGCAGTATTTATAATGATCAAGTTGCTAAGAAGCAAACCAACATGAAACATAACAACATAACATCATCATGATATGACACCCATAATGGTTATTGGAGTTTTATAACATAGCTCATGGTGTTATCTACATCCATATACATATGTACATAAACCATCATCATCAAAACATATACCATAAACCACACCAAAACACCAAGCCAAAAATGCTTTGCTCAACTGGCAAACAAGGAAGGATACATGGCCCGCATCTGATCTGAAATATCCCATGTAGTTTCATCGGGCCCAAAGTACTTCCACTACACTTTAACTTGCTTGATTGCTCGTTTTCAGAGCATGAACACATTTTTCTACAATATACACTAAGGCTCCAACTAGAATTCTCCTTCTGGTTCCACCTGTAATACAGACCAGTCAATCACATGATCAACATATTTAACATACTTCTTAAGCAATGACACATGGAAAACATCATGGACTTTCACTGTCGGAGGCAGTGTAAGTCGATAGGTTACTTCCCAATCCTCTCAACAATACTAAAGGGTCTACAAAACCATGGTTTCAGCTTGGCACATGATCCAATTTGCAAGGAGCTCTTCTTTAGTTTGATGTGCAAGTACACATGTTCCCCAACCTAGAACTCCTTGAACAATTTGGTTTGATTTGCATAGCTTTTCTGCTCATCCTGTATTGCCTCTAGATTTTTCTTTATAACCTCCATTTCATGTTCCATGTTTGCCAACATCTCTGGTCCAATCAATACTCTATTAACTAGATCACTCCAACTGATGGGAGTTTCACAACTCCATCCATGCAATGCCTCAAAAGGACAGATTCTCAAAGGTTCCTGATAAGTGTTATCGTATGAAAACTCTACGAAAGGAAGATACTCTTCCCACTTCCATTGTTGATGCATCACATACATCCTCAACATGTCCTTCAATATCCTGTTGACCCTCTCTATTTTTCCATCTGTATGTCGATTATAAGCCATATTGAAGGGCAAATCTAAGCCCAAACCTACAAATAACTCCTTCAAAAACTTGGAAGTGAACTTTGCATCCTAGTTCGACACAATCTTCTTCGGAACACCATGAAATATGACCACATTTCAGATGAATACCTGTGCTACATCCCTAGCTGAAAATGTGGACTTCACCATAATGAAATGTGCAACCTTCATCAACTTTTCCACAATAACCATGATGGAATCATGCTATCTCATTGTCTTCAGAAAACCTATAATGAAGTTCATGGAAATGACTTCCCATTTCCACTCAAGGATCGTGATTAGCTATAGTAGTCCACTTGGATGCTTACATTCTGCCTTCACACACTAACAATCAAAACACCTATCCACAAACTCTGTTACATCCCTCTTCAAATTTGGCCAATAGTAAAATATCTTCACTGCTGTCATTGCCTTCTGATGACCTGGGTGACCTAAATAAGGTTTTTCATGAAACTCCCTCAATATTATCTTCTTGAGCTCATTGTTGTCTGACACATATATCATATCTCTGAAGTTGACCAATCCATCTGTTGTAAGGAAATAATCCACATTATGTGCACCTGCACCTGTATCACTACCTATACATGTACCACTATCTGTACTTGTACCATCACTAGTAATTGTCCTTGTACCTATACCATCACATGTACTTGTACCTGTACCATCACCTATACATGTACCTATACCATCACCTATACCTGTACCATCACTTATACTTGTACCTATACCATCACCTATACTTGTACATGTACCTATACATGTACCTGTACCTATGCCATCACTTATACATGTACCACTACCTATACATGTACCAGTACTCTGCTATAACCTATGCACAATATCCATATATCTGACATCTTGCTGACCTGCTTGCAAGATCCTATCATGTATATCTGTCCCATAGCAACTCATAGCTGTTATGTGATTTACCTGTATCTGTTAGCTAAGAGCATCAACCACTCTGTTCTCTTTACCTTTGATATACTTGACCTCAAAATCAAACTCACTGATCGTAGCCAACCACTGAGCTTGCCTAGAATTTAGATTCGGTTGGTCAAATAGATATCGCAAGCCACTGTGATCACTCATCAATGTGAACTTCCTACCTAGAAGATAGTGTCTCCACATGTTCAATGCATGTATAATTGCTACGAACTCAAGATCATGTGTGGGATAGTTATGCTTGTTCTCATCCAACTTCCACAACTCATAACATACCACCTTTCCATCCTACATAAGAACTCCTCCAAGTCCTCTCTTGCAAGCATATGCATACTACAAACTCTTTATCTGGATATGCAATCTTTAACACTGGTGCATGTGTGAACAACTGCTTGAGCTGCTCAAAACTAGCCTCACACTCCTATGTCCATTCTAACTTCTTACCTTTCCTCTACAATGATTTGATAGGGTAATAAATTTGTGAAAAGTCCTTGATGAACCTCGTGTAGTAGCCTGCCAAACCCATGAAGGATCTCACCTCATCCACATTCTTAAGAGCTACCCACTCCATGATGGCCCTTATCTTTTATGGATCTACTACAATTCCTTCCTTGGAGACAACATGCCCCAAGTAGTGTACTTTAGTCTGAAAGAAACTACACTTGCTGAGCTTAGCATGCAACTGATGCTCTCTCAACAACCTTAACACTGCTGCTAAATGTTCAACATGCTCTTCCTCATTTTTAGAATATACAAGTATATAATCAATGAAAAAAATATCAAACTTAATCCAAATATGGATGCAACACGCTATTCATCAAGCACATAAATTTAGCTAGAGAATTAGTTAAGCCAAATGGAACTACAAAAAACTCATAATGCCCATACCTAGTCCTGAATCCAGTCTTGTAAATGTCCTCTTTTTGATGTGTACTTGATGGTATCTAAATCTCAAGTCGATCTTCTAGAACACTATTGTTCCCTTTAGTTGATCAAACAAGTCATTAATCCTCAGCAATGGATATCTGTTCTTGATGGTCACTTTGTTCATTTGGCTATAGTCAATGTATAATATGAGAGTACCATATTTATTCTTTACAAACAATACCAGTGTGCCCCAAAGTGATACACTTGGCCTAATGTACCCCTTTTCCATTATTTCCTTCAACTATAACTTTAACTCAACCAACTCAGGCGTGCTCATCCTGTAACGTGCTTTTGATGTTGGTGCTGCTCTTGGCACTAACTCAATAGAAAAGTATACCTATATATTAGGTGGAAACTCTATAATTTCCTCAGGAAATACATCCTTGAAACACTGTAAAAATGCGTACTTGCTCAACACATTTTCATCTTCAACTTCCTTACCCTTATCACTAGAAATGTGAACTACAAATAGCTTACACCCTTTCTTGTGATTACAATTTGCTTGCATAGATGTCACTGTCCTAATTGGTGTAGCTTTCTTCTTACCCTGTAAGACTCTTGGTTCTCTATTGTCATTAACACACTCAATGGAATTGTCATAATAATCTACCTTGGTTCTATGAAGATACAACCAATCCATGACCAAAAACATATTGTATGATCCCAACGGTAATACATTCAAATGTGTTGTGGTAGGCATAACATTCAAATCAAATGCACAAGCTCTTACCCAATGATGAACTCACTTCTTCATACCGGTAGCCAACTGCACTAACCAAGACTCTGCGTCCAATTCCTTACTCAAACCATACTTATCGACCAAGTCAAGACTAACATAGCTATAATTAGATCCAAGGTCAATCAAGATAGAAATAACTTGATCACAAAGATTATATTCCATCTCAATGATAGATGCCTAATGATCTGTGTGTTTGTTATTCAATGTTGCATAGATACATGGAATACTCTGACCAACATCCCTAATAGTCTGTGCCTCCTGCACATTGCATATTTAAGGCCTACCCCCTGATTCTGTAGCAATCTCTTCTGCGATGATCCTTGCCACAAATCCAACACTCTATAGGATTCCAGCCCGTCTCCTTGTTCTATTCTCCTAATCAGAATCCTTGTCCTCTATCCGATGCGTTAAAATTATTAGGTGGTTCAACATTCTCCTTATTACTTGTATCTTAAGGCCTTGCTCACTTTTTGTCCCATTTTCCTTTTGTCATTGCATTACCTCTCTAGTCTAGCTTAGTCTCAGTCCTGTACATCAATTTTTCATAGTAATGCCTTGGATTCTAAATGGACTTCTCCAATGATCTAGGCTCATCGAACTCAATCCTCTCTTTAAATGCAACCGGTAACCCACTAATGAACCTATGAATCTTGGCCTTTTCCTTTATGAGATAAGGCAAAATCCTCAACAACTCCAAGAATATGTTAGTGTACTCATCATTTGTCATGGAACCCATCTTGATCTCATAAAATGATTTTTCCCTATCATCAAAGTATCTCTCTGACAAATGCTTCTTCTTGAATAGCCGCTCAAACTCACTCCAAGTCAAATCCTCCTCATGAATGCATCTGAAATTCTTCACACCTTCCCACCAAATGTCTACATTACCTTTGAGACTGAATGTAGCCACTCTAGCTTTCATGTTCTTTGAATAGTCATGCAATCTGAATAATTTCCTCATGCCAAGCAACCATGCCTCTGCATCCTGTGGCTTCTTCATCTCTGCATCAAATGTTGATGGCTTTGCTTTCTTAAACTCATCCAACAAATATCCCTTACTACTCCTCTAAGGATGATAATGATGACGATCATAATGCCTATCTAAATCAGAACTAGAATGATGTCTGTGTCTATCCCCTCTCATATCCAGAGTGTCCAACAATTTGTTGTCTCTAATTGTGTCATCTCTATCTGACCTGTGACCACCATGCAACCAACTACCATATGCCCCATTGGTTCTATCCTCTTGCTCATAGATGATCTGACGTGGTCCATGTCACTGCAAATATGACAAACTCTGAAGTATCACTGCATTTACCTCTACTTGTTTCTCCTATGTCTGCATGATTATGTCATTATCTACCTTACAACTCCTTATTTCTTCCTTTAAGCTTCTTAGTGTAACTACCAAATCAAAAGAGTTCCCAAAACCATACTTCTCTTTGGATTCATAGGGAGAGTCTTTGTAGTCAACCATATTGCTAGCCATTTGATATTTCTTTCTACAAGCTATATCATGTTAGCTAAACCAAATACAATAAACCAATGTACCTTAGCATTGCTTGGGGAGGATACCTTTTCTGCAAGATCAACAAATCAACGTGATACATGTATAACATAATCATGATAGTATATAGAAACTTAATACATAATCATATGACCATGCAACTGTCATTCTAGATAGGGTCTAGACATCAATGCCTGACCTTAACAACAACACACACCATGACCTCATGCATTACAACATCCACTACATCATTGTACTTGTTAGTGTAGGTCTTAATGCCCTCCATTGGTGATCAAACAACTCTTTGCATATGCATATGTAGGTGTCTCATCAGCATTAGTTTTGCATCCCGTTAGGCATGCCATAACACTGATGGAGGAACTGGTCTTGTTCCCTTCTTGGCTTTGCTGGAATCAGGTCATACCATTTGAAAAAACCTTGTGTCACACTTGTTTCATTTTTGTCTTGAAATTCCAAGTCTAGGTCTAGGGTTTCGGTCAAAATCATTGCCAGGTCATGAGTCAAAAGTCTGATGGTCTTCAGCAAGTCAGAAGGAGGTTTGTAATTATGTTTTATTGATAGTTTTCATCTGCTACAGCTTATTTTTACCTTGGTTTTAAAAACTCTGTTTTTAAACCCAAGGTCATGTGAAAATGGCAACAATAAAGAAAATTTTCAAAAATCTTCAAAATGCCGGCAA
>APFE030234665.1:81362-107479 GCA_000404065.3 Pinus taeda | reverse complement strand
GTTGTATCCCTTATTAATATTGTTGTGCCCCTATTACCCCCATATTGTTATTACTGTGCCCCATAGAATCCCTCTATTGTTATTTTTGTGGCTTTATATTATTATTGATAGGTCAGCTGGGTTATATTGTGACTCCTTAGACTCCTATATATAGAAATGAGGTTTTGTCATTTGAATCATCAAGGAATCATTCATTTGTGTAATGTAAAGGAGGTTGCCCCCTCGAAGAGGCTGAATTCTAAGGCGTTGATCTATCTTTTCTATCTTTTTGTGAGCTGGTTTCATAACATATAGTTCTATTGTTCACCTATTAGACCAGTGAAAATTATATGGAAACTTGGAAGGGTTAGACGTGACTGTTCCAACCATATTCTTATTGGCCCGCAATACATATATTCATAACACATACCTACAATACTATTGTTCACCTATTCGGCTAATGCATATTGTAGGAAAACTGTTAAGTGTTGGACTTCACTGTCTCAAGTTCACACACCAACACTAAAGATGCAACGCATTGTGTGCATCCTTAGATATGTTTGAGATTGCAAGCTAACTATTTAAATAATTGCATGTATAAAACTTCTATATTAGCAAAATAACTATCAATATTTTTTTCTAGCATTTTGCACTGAATTCACAATAGTATGCTAAAAAATGTCATTTCAATGTTTGGAAATTAGGATATATAAATGTGAGATATATACTCTACATCTTTGGGTTATCTTCTTTTCAAATCTGAGCTTTTTTAGGCTACATGTTAATTGTTTGAACATTGAACTTTAAAGAAATTTCTAAATAGACTTCATAAATACTCGAATGAATGGACTTAGTAAGGCAGTGGGACCATAAATTGTGTTATTTCAAAGATTTGACTTCCATATTTTCACAAAATACAATGTCCTCAATAAATACTTATATGTATAGATACTTATGTTTGGAATTATATATGTGTTGGAGCTGTTCCTTTATGTTTTACTATAATCCTTATGTTGTCAAGCTTTAGCTGACTTTTTTCATCAATTTCTCATAGAATATGCAAAAGGAAATGATTGTCAAAATGTGGCAAAAATTACATTTCTCCTGATTTCTTTTTTTATTGTTCATGACAAGATAGCCATGTTGCACGAATGAGTTATCCTACAGTCCGTTTCAATTTGTGGATGTTTTTTTTCCTCCCATTTTTTAAAAGGATGTAGATTTCATTTTCATGTTGATGCCTTTTTCATGTATCTTATCTAGCCCCAAATGCTGGTAGTGGAGCAGATCTTGAGAAGTAGTTGTGGACACAGACTCTATCAGAGGTTAATGTTACAATACCACTTCCATCGGGTATCATAAAAATTTTAATGGTCTGTAACATAAAGAAGAGTTATTTAATGACAGGGTTGAAAGGGAAACATCATGTCTTAGTTGTAAGTCATTTATTTGCATTTCTTAGCTGTAAGTCATCTATTTGATTTTGAGCTTTATCAAATCAATTATTTCACTAATCCAATAGGCATGGCCTGTATTTCTCACCTAATGTTAGTTACTAGGCATGGTTGATATAACATTCAATTCTAGGCCACTTTTATTTTAAGTCAGAGATTTTATTGATTAAAAGGGTTTTCATATTTTGATTGTTTTACTTGGAGCTTGATTTAAAAAAGTTTTGTAAATTCCATGTGGATGTTATTTTTTCAGGGTGAGCTCTTTGCACTAGTAAGGTTAGATGAGTCCTAGAACATAGATATACAACAAGCACATCTTTGGCCTTTGTTGTGTATTTGTTATTCTTTATATCATTGATGGATGGTTATTGATGATGTAAAACAAGGTATGGGAAGGTCTTGCCAATTCTCTTGACAAAACAAAATCAAATGGAGTGGTAGAATTGTGTTTTAAAGGGTGAGCCAGAAATAAGTATTTGAAAGGGTGAACTCGAGAATAACAAGCTATCTGATCTAGATCTAGAGACACAAGAGACCATGGAAAAAAAGTGATGGTATTGACGAGCCTTCCTGGAAAATAACCTCTAACTGTTAGACCACTGCCCAAATTTTAGTTATCTGCAATGGAAATAGTGGCTCTAGCTTTAGTTGTATGAATAACGACTTTGGCCATTGAACTGTTCATTTCCTATGAATGATTTTGATTTTCAAACTCCAACTAGTTAGTTGTTAAACTAATTAAAGCTTTGATGACAAACATATAGTTTTCAAAGTTCTTTTCTAAATCTATTTTCTTGAGAAAAATTGTCTTTTTACTTTAGGTACTGTAGGTTGTTACTGTGTGACATATGAATGATTTTGATTTTCAAACTCCAACTAGTTTTTTGTTAAACTAATTAAAGCTTTGGTGACAAACATATAGTTTTCAAAGCTCTTTTCTAAATCTATTTTCTTGAGCAAATTTGTCTTTTTACTTTAGGTACTGTAGATTGCTACTGTGTGACATATGCTATGATATAATTTCCTGAATAAATAGACAAAAGTGTTGTACAACATAGTCTTTTTTAAATCTAAAGAAACAAAATTTACAAATACAAAGTTTATTAATTAAGAACATCTTTTAGACTTCTTAGCTAAGTTATGATTATATTTCGCTAGAGGATTTTTTGTACGCTGATATTGTGTTGTCTCTTTGGTTTATGTCAGGTAACAATGGTTAATAATGAATGTGTTTTTGAGCAGTAGGCACACATCTTATTCTACTATCGACAGGGAACTCCATGGTTTTCAAGCATGGCAACAAAAACACAGATGTTAGTGGGATATCCAAAGTTCGTGCTGGATGAATTTAATACTAGCGATGATTTTGATTCCTTGTAAGATAAATAATGTCACAAGTCAAATTAAAAAAAACAGAAGCAGCTCAAGAATGAAGGTGAAGCTATTGCATTCTCTCCAAGTCAAAAAAAATTATTTGTTGGTTGTCATGTTTTGAGTGCAAACTTGTGAAATTCCAAATTGTATGTTGGTTTATGTGAAGGGGATATATATATAATTTTTTTAATCCTATGTCGTTCATGGTTTTCGGAGATCCATGTTACATTTGCACAGAAGCTTAAATATCATTCAGATATCTAAACACCCACAACAACAACATTGAGATTTTTCTTTCACTCAACTTATAACATATTGCATCTGTCTTCATCAATGCTCTTCTTCCATATGCTATCCACTTATGACATTTTCTTTGCAATATTTGGTGCATTTGCTAATTATAGGTCATTTATAGGTTATAAATGTCTTTAGAGTTTCACTTCTAATTGAGTATTCAACTGAACATATTGATTCTCTTATACGTAACTATTTTTCCCTCCACCCACTTTTCATAACTTCCATATCCATTAGGTAGGGACCTGCAACTTCGATGTTGCTTTGCTTGTTTAGTAAAAGATTTTCGAGACTTTAATTTATTGAAAGTTGTAGAATTTACAATTTATGAAGTTTCAAGGTCTAATTTTTAGAAGTCTAATTCTTTAAAGGGTGTTAGCTCAATGGAAGAGCACCTGCTTTACAAGTAGGAGGTTGGTGGTTCGATTTCATCATGCCCTGACATCCATATGTAATGATGACGATCAATTTTTGATGACGAAGACTCTTTTGACCATCACCAATGAGTTTATGGTTACATTTTTCGACCCTCACCAAAATATGAAATTGTTAAAATTGGCAACTAGGGAAAAACTTCATGTGGGTCATCTTATTCATGGCTGATAATATTTTTATTAGATTCCTCTCGTTGAGAGGTGTATGATTGATATAAAGACATCCGATTCCGATAAGTGTTCATGGAGATATGAATTTATTTTGATTATGGAATTATTATGAAGCCGACCTGCAACATGTAGGCTTTGAAGCCCAACAGTCGCATCTATTCAAACACCAACGTTGTGTATAAATACAAGAGGACTTTTCCTCATTTGGAATCACTCATCTCATCACATCTCTCTCTCTCTATTGCATAGAAATGAGTCTCTTCTCTACTGCGCAGAAAAGGGTCTGTCTCTCACACATGTGAAGCCGAAAGCTGTTGAACCTGAAGCTGCAACTGTAGAAGTAAAGATTGACCTGCGTGGACTAGAAGATCTCCTCTTTAGAACTACGCTATAGGTCCATTTGGATCTCCTCTGAAAGCCGCAACTTTTGGTGGTGGAATGAAGTCAATCCGATGAACGGTTTACAAGATATCGACTGCCCTAGTTTGAAGCCGGAAACTACTGAAACTAAAGCTGCAACTGCAGAAGTGAAGATTGACCTGCGTGGACTAGAAGATCTCCTCTTTATAACTGTGTTGTAGGTCCATCTGGATCTCCTCTGAAAGCCGCAACTTTTGGTGGTGGAATGAAGTCAATCCGACAAACGGTTTGCAAGATATTGACTGCCCTAGTTTGAAGCCGGAAACTACTGAAACTGAAGCTGCAACTGCACAAGTAAAGATTGACCTGTGTGGACTAAAAGATCTCCTCTTTAGAACTGCGATGTAGGTCCATCTGGATCCCCTTTGAAAGCCGCAACTTTTGGTTGTGGAATGAAGTCAATCCGACGAACAGTTTGTGAGATATCGTCTGCCCTAGTTTGATAATGAAGCCGCTAATGCTGATGCTGTTGATCTAGGGTTTGTTACTGCTGATATGAATCAGATTTATTGTACTAATTCACTGTACTGAATTATTGAAGATAAAAGAAGATTTGATCAAAGGGTTTCCCCACACATTGTGTGGTTTGTCCCCGGCTAGCCGCCACTTCTTGTGTCTCTTGTCTTGGCTTGTTTTTTATCGATCGTTTAATGTTCTATCTGCACTTTACTTTATGTACATGTGATTGCTAAGTTGTGGAATATAATAAGAAAAAGAAGTAAATTGTTATAAGCATAGAACATACCATAACTTAACAGAAATGGTGGCAGTCAACGAACACCGCCATATATATGCATCAATAGTGATGACTATGAAAGGTCCGTTACCATAAATCGTTGTTGTTGATATGAAATGGAAATGACCAATGTCCGTCATTATAATCATTATTCATGACAGACCTTGAATGTCACTACAACACCTATAGTTTTGGCAGTGCGGCTTTTGGTGACGGTCAACGAACGCCATCATATATATGCACTAATAGTGACGACCATAAACGATCCATCACAATAAATCTTTGTTGTTCATATGAAATGGTGACGGTCACTATTCGTCATTATAATTAATATTCATAACGGACCTTGAATGTCACCATAACACCTATACTTTTTGCGATGCCATCTTTAGTGACATTTAGTTTTTGGTGACTAAGGCTATGGTCGTCACCATTACTCATATGAAATGGTGACAGTCACTATCTGTCATTATAAATCATTACTGGTGACAGAATTTGAATGTCACCACAACGCCTATACTTTTGGCGACGCTACCTTTGGTGATGTTCAATTTTTGGTGACTGAGGTTATGGTACGTCACCATTGCTCATATGAAATGGTGACTGTCGCTATCCGTCATTATAAATCATTATTGGTGACAGATTTTGAATGTCACCATAACACCTATACTTTTGGCGACGCCACCTTTGGTGACATTCAATTTTTAGTGATGAAGACTCTTTTCACAGTCACCAATGAGCTTATGGTGACATTTTTTTTACCCTCACCAATGTCCTTTTTTCTTGTAGTGCAACCCGAGGAACCATAAATAACTGAACCAACTACTTCAGGAATTCTTCTCCTCTTTCTTTGCCTTCATCTCAACCACAACCTGTATATTTGGGCCCCTGCAGAGAACAACTTCCACCTGGTCTTTTGAGCATAAAGGATGTTACTGAAGAGGATTCTCCTAGCCCTTAAACTCCTGTTCACATACCATTATGACATGATTTTCCTCCTCTGTACCAAAATTTTACTATCTTCACCTCTAATACTCAAACACAAGCTCCTTTACATCAAACTCCTCATTTTGATTCACCTTTGAACTTCCCTTGGCAAACTCCTTTGAGAAGTCTAACCATGGTTGAGTCAGTGATGGTTTCTCAACTTGTGTTTGCTATCACGAGTGAATCAAACAAAGTTGTAACAACTTCTATGTTTTTCACTTCACCAAAAACTCACTTGTATGGTGGTCCGTTAGTGCCACCTGGTTACCAATGATTGTCTAGAACTTTTTCTGGTGCGTCGACCAATCCTTGGACTTCTCCCTTATCATCTTCATCTAGAATACCATCTGGTCCCTCTTTCACGAGCACCATATTGCAATAGCAATATGGTGCTTTCTAAGAGAATTAGGACAGATACAACAACCTACTCCGTCCTATACTAGGTACTCTCCTCCTTGGGGGCAGTTGCCTCCATATACTCTTTATCCTTCAACAGGGGGCAACCTTTTGTTGGAATGTTCCCATTTGCTGATCAAATGATACAAATTGGTGCCCCACCTTATTCAAGGCCTCTTCCTATGGGTCCTCCATTTCCAAGAATGGTTGTTGTTGCTTGGAATCCTAATTTGCCTGTTCAACCTGGTTTGATCTGAACTCAAATCCTGACCTCTCAACCTGTTCTGACTACACCTCAGGTTCCTACTCGTCAATCTATTCAAAATATATCTCAAATGCCTTATCAAGTCCAACAGATTAAAAGTCAGCATTTCCAACCTTACCAAGGTTTTCATGGAACTAGTCAACCTGGTTATGGTTATCCTGGTTATCAAAATCCTCCATACCCCGGTGGAATGCAAATTCCAATAGCTCAATCCATTCCATCATATCCAGGAACCCATTCCATCATATCCAGGAACCCATTCCATCATATCCAAGATATCGTCCACCACCGGTTAACTTTTATCCACAAGGTCAACCTCCTCAAATAAAATTGAATATGCAAAAACCACTCATTGCAACACTTGAGTTACCGGATTTTTCTCGACTAACGAATGATCTGATTCAGTATTCTCCTTGGTGGATGATTATTCGTATAAAATTGTTGAGTGGCATTTTGAAATTTAACAGAAACTATAGAGAAGATCAATTAAATCACATCATGAGTTATCATTTATGGTGTTCGTCGAACTCCTTAAAGGATGATTCCATTCGTTTATGAGTTTTCTAAAGAACTCTTACTGATTCGGCACCTAAATTGTATATTGAACTACCCAGAGTTTCATTTAACAACTTTGGTGCATTGACAACCATGTTTCTAACCCATTTCCAATTACATATTCATTACGAAACTAGAATTGAGCCTTTGACCTCCTTGAAATAATCTAGCTCTACTCATATATCTAACCATATATATGAGTGGAGGCGTCAACGTCGTTTGGTCAAAACTTATATTCTTCCAATCAATTATTGGAAGAATGGTTTGTTAAATCCTTACTGTCCACTATAACTGAAGACATTGCCAAAGGTGAAGTTGTTACTAAAGAGAAAGTAATTGCTCGTGCTCAATATCTGGATTTGATTTATACCCAATGCGACATGCTATATGAAAAAACACTAAATGCTCTGCGACCTCAACATACTATTCCACTTGTTCCCTCGAAGGAATCACATGTTGTTGATGGTGTGATTTGTTCTGTCGGTCAACAGTTAGTGATCAAATATTCTAATCAAACTAATTTGAAACATGCTCCAACTATGACTAATCAAAGCCCCTCTAATCCTGCTCCTGTGAGTACTTCCGAGGTTAATGCCATTCAATCCAAGAAAGGAAAATCTCAGCAATCTAGAAGTAAGAAAAATGGCAAAGGTAAGAATAAATAGGAAAACCCCCCATAGGATAAGTAGAAGAATTAGTCTTTTGACGAGAAGTGTAAGCTCCATTACCCTTGTCTTATTTGTAATGATGAGAATTTTACTAAGGATTTTTCACATTTAGCGGAAATCAATTGATTTTTGAAAGATGCATATACTGCACTCGTCATGTTGACAAATCCTTTCCCAAACCAGGAAGCGAAAATGGTTGCACATGATCCATCATCTTATTCTTCTCAAGATTCTTCCTATGTGTTCAGGTGTCAAAAAGATGTATCAGTGGCCACTAGGAAAAGAGATTACGGTAATCCAAATCCCTCAACTAGAAAGGCTACATATCAACCTTCCAGTTCTACTCCACCCACATTTGGTCCTCTCCAAATTGAGAAAATTGCCCTTGAGTTTACGATTAAACCTCCCAAAGGGGTGTTTCATAAATCATCATTTAACCCCCATGCAAGCACTGCACAAAAATATAATATAGTTGAAGACTTAGCTCAAGTTCCTTCAACTATGTCTACTTTTGAGGTTTTGTAGAACTGTCCCGCTCATAAGAAGTTGCTATTAGTAGCCATTTGAGGAGTAGATACCTCATATTCGGGTCTTGTTGTGTCCAATCATGAGAATTATACACCTAAACTGCTAACCCAACTTGCATTTATGATTCAAGTCGTGGTTAGAGGAAAAAATGTCTTCCGAACCATTGTGGACAAAGTTGCTTCTACTAGCATCATTTCAATGTCATGTTGGGAAGCTTTAGGTTCTCCTTCCCTTAATTAGTCACCAGCGACACTCAAAGCCTTTAATGGAAGAGGATTTAAGCCTTACCGAATTATCAATTCCTTGCCAGTAGAATTGGCCGGTAAAAAAGTCTCGCTAGAAGTCGAAGTCATATATGGATATTTAAATTACAACCGTTTACTGGGACATACTTGGGCTTACGCTATGGCCGTTATAGTCTCATCCTATTTTAGGATGTTTTCTTTCCCTCACTAGGGCGGCATTGTGGCCATTGATTAACTTTCCTTTTTTTCCAGCTGATTCCTAAACTACTGGAAGCATACCTCTTGTGGGAAAGACCCTACTCCCTTTTGAAAATGTCGTAGTAGGATTATTAAAAGACTCATCCTTGATGGGAATTTTCACCCTTCCTCCTCCTCACTTTCCTTTTATCGTTGATCCGATCAACATGATTTCGTCTAGTACTATTCCATATGATCCTTAGATAGTGCATGACAGTTCCAACATTGACTCTTTTGGTGACCGTATGCCACTCAGTTCCACTGAGTTAGCTTACAAGGCTATTCACCTGGTCTGTTCGACAAACTATGAAAATGATAACTTAGTGAATTTGGTTGGTGATTTCTCTTAAGATTTAGGTTTAGTTTCACAATTTGATCCTTTCAATGACAACTTTCCCACAGATGAAAGCATCATGGGGATCATGATTTCAGATGAGGAACCCTGGGACAAAAGTCATCATCATTCCTCTTTCATACCTCTGCCTAAAACTCTTGATCACAATTTTGAAGACTTTTTCTCTCCCAATTTTACTGAGGAACCTCAAAATCCCATCTCTGTTTATGAGGTGAATTCTGAGAAAAACCTGGAAAATATTGAGGACATTATTCAGCTCAACATTTTAGTTAAGCTTGAGATTATTGAGAATGTCCATATCGACACATCTTGTTCTCCAGACGAGACTAAGATTTATAGGGACCTTTTCAAGAATTTCGTGACATGTTTACTTGGAAATACGAAGAGATGCCAGGCATTGATCCAAATATCATGGTCCATGAAATTAAAAAATATCCAAATGTGAAGCCAGTGAGACAACATTTGTGTCCGGTTCACCCTAAGAAAGCTGTTGTGATTAAGGCAAAATTTGAAAAGCTTTTGTGTGCTGGTTTTATTTATCTTATTCCTTCAACCGATTGGGTCTCGAACATTGTTCCTGTAATGAAGAAACATGGTACGATCCATGCATGTGTCAATTATCAAGATATTAAATATAGATTGTCCTAAGGATAACTACCCAACCCCTTTCATCGACCAAATTGTTGATGATTGCGTCGGGAGTGAAATTCTCTCATTTATGGATGGCTTCTCTCTCTACAACCAAATCACCATACTTCCATCTAACTAGCATAAGATTGTGTTCATTTGTCCATGGGGTACGTTTTCTTATCGAAAACTTCCTTTTGGTCTTAAGAATGATGGAAAAAATTTCTAACGGGAAATGAACTATGTTTTTCACAATATTAAGCATATAGTGAAACCATATCTGGATGATTTGCATGCCCATTCTAAGATTCGTCAAGACCATGCAATGCATCTTTGGGAAATATTTCTATGATGTCGACACTATAATATATGATTAAACCGGCATAAATGTGTCTTTTGTGTTCAATTTGGTCGACTTCTAGGATTCGTTGTGTCCAAACAAGGAATCTACATAGATCCCCCGAAAGTCCCGACAATCCTCGATTTTCCACCTCCTTCTCTCATTCAATTACAATGTCTGCAAGGGAAGGATAAATTTCTATGAAGATTCATTCTTAATTATGTAGAACTTACCAAAGGATTTACTTGTTTACTGAAGAAGGGAGTTCCCTTTCTTTTGGATGGTACTGCTCAAAGGCTTTTGATGCCCTTAGAGGTGTATTAGCCCAAGCATCATTACTATATCCCCCTGATTATCAATGAGATTATTTCATGTATCTTGTTGCAACTATTACCACTATTTCTATGACATTGTTACAAGAAGATGATTTAGGAGATGAACACCCTATTTATTACTTGAGCCGTAATCTGACCGATACTAAAGCTAAGTATTCCCATGTTGAAAAGTTAGCTTTGGAAGTTGTGTAAGTTGTTCAGAGATTTCACCACTATATTATGCTTCGCAAGACTCTTGTGGTTTCTGATTGTAACCCATTGACCTATATCTTGTCACGTCAATTGCTGGGGGGAAAATACTCGAAGTTGATTGTTATCCTCCAAGAGTTTGATTTGGAATTCATCAAATCCAAGTCTAAGAAATATTTGTTCTTACTGATCTAAATGCGAACTCCCCTCTGCTATGTCAGAATCAACAACTAATGATTTCATTCCAGATGAAATGTTGTTTTTGATCGACTCTTCTGATCCCTGGTTTGGAGATATCATCATTTATCTCTAGATCCAAACTTTCCAGCCTGATGCTACTTGTTTTGATCAACGTCGAATTCGATACCAAGCTCACCAATACATCATAAATGGTGACACTCTTTACTGTCATAGTGTTGATACAATTTTTCGATGGTGCCTTGTTTGTGAGGAGGCTGAAAAAGCTTTGACTAATTGTCATGTTGAAGCGTGAAACGAGCATATGTTTGGCTATGTTACTGCCCAAATTTTTTTACGTGTCAGTTACTTTTGGCCGACTATGTTTAGAGATTGCATCCTAGCGGTCCAAAAGTATCAGGCATGTCAAATCCATAACCATAAATCCTATGATCCACCTGATCCTTTACATCCATTTGTCATTGTTGGGCCCTTTGCCAAATGGGGCATTGAATTTATGACTTGTAACCCTCGCTCAATCGGGGAGCATGGTTACAGAATCGTTGTGGTATATTATTTTACTAAATGGGTCGAAGCGACGCCTACATACGACAACATCGTCAAAATTGCTGCATTGTTCCTCTTTAATCATATCATTGCTAGATTTAGTGTGCCACAAGATATAATTATGGACCATGGTAAACATTTTTGCAATTACATGATGTCTAAACTCACTGCCAAGTTGGGCTTACGACATGATAGGTCAACTCCCTACTACCCACATGATAACAATCAAGTAGATGCCATTAATAAGGTTTTGAAAACAATGCTTCAACACATGGTAGGGATTCATTAAATGAATTGGCCTACTATTCTTTTTTCCAGCTTTGTGGGCATACCGCACATCTGTCTGAAACGCGACTGGATTCACAACATTTCTGCTGGTGTATGGTCCGGAAGATGTTATTACCATTGAGTGTGAAATTGTGTCATTGAAACTTTCCATTGAACTTCTTCCTGCTACCTCCGTTGAAGAAAATTTTTTGCACCTAACTTGACTAGGCGAGACTCAACACGATGTTGCGATGGCCAATGAAGCTCACAAAAAGCACGTCAAAGCACAATATGACCAAAATGTTAAACCTCATTCCTTCTTAGAGGGTGATCTAGTCCTCTTGTATGACCAGGAAGTTGATAAACTAGTAGCCAGGAAACTCGAACCTATGTAGTTAGGTCCATAAAACATGGACCTTGTCAATCTGGTTACAATTATCCTGGTTATCAAATCCCTTCTCCATGTTCTAATTTATCTAAGGAAATCATAAGTCTTTTTGTTCTTGTTGTTTGTAGATCAAGCCACTAGATCTAGTGAGTTGATCTAGTGAGTTCACTTCTATCCAGAGAAAAGAATTATCCTTTGGGAATAAAGATATTTACTATTATGAGCCTTTTTCCTAAAATGTTGATGGGAGAGGAATCCATCAGGCTAATGAGTAACTAGAACATCTAACAACAATAGATAATTGTCTTTTTTATAGATATGATTTGTGGAGATAAGTCATTAATATAATGAGTAACTAGAACACCTAACAACAATAGATAATTGTCTTTTTTATAGCTATGATTTGTGGAGACAAGTCATTAATATGATCATGAAACGAATTTATGGTAGAATGGACGTGGAGTGAGATGATGAAGGTTTTATCAAGAAATTAAAACCAATATTTTGGTTTGAATTGATCGTTGCTAAGGGATAAAGCTTCAAATTTCTCCATGAATATGTTAGATATTAAAGAGGATAATAGAGATCCCATTGCAATTCCTTTCATTTATTTTCATATTTTTCCTTTAAAACTAAAAATCATAGATGTGAGGAAAATCTTAATCAAGTTTAAGGTTTGAAATTCATCAAACTTAGAGATGCTCCTTACATCTTCAGGGACTAGGATTTTGGTAAAAAGGGAAATTACATCAAAAATTACTAATAGATCTTGGTCATCATGGTTGAAACAATGAATTTTTTTTGGGTGAAGTCAATAAAGTCCTTTATAAACGAGGGATTTTGGATTTTAAAAGGTCAAATATTTTCTGATAAAGTTTTTGAATGGCCATGGGTTGGGGCACTAATGGCCTTTACAATGGGTTCAAATTGGTATTGGCTTAGGTTGGGTTGACTCAGGTTCAAAGTTTACTGTGCACCAACAAAACCCTCAATCAGGCCCTTTCAGCAATGGCCTGCAAGTAAGTCGTAGTCTCACCCAAAGTGACTATGGGAGGTTGCAGAATAAGGTTTCTGCAGCCTGAGGGATACTGTGTTGTGGCAATCTAGTATTTTCTTTGTGCTTTAATGCTCATAAACTACTTCGCGTACATCAACTACTTCACACTTATAGATTACTTTGTAGAATTACATTCATCACTTAAACATAACATAAGAATCCATAAACTTCACAGTACTGAAATAAAATGCAGATAATAAGCAAATCAACACATGAGACACAAATTTTACCGTGGTTCATCCCAATGTGGGACTATGTCCACAAGAAATGTTTCTTATAATATAGAATTTTTACAACAAACAATTCTTCCTTGCGCACACCGCTGCAGGGTGTCTGCGCACTAAGCTGCAGACCCAAGCCTTTGTGCACTCAGTTGCAGAGATTTCCCCCTTTCTTTGAAGTACAAATCAAAAAAATACAACCATAAACATAGATTTTGATCCATAATTGTCCTCCTTTATTATTCATCCATATGTATACTATTACACGAGGGATTACATCGCTATGTTACCATGGAACCAATACCATGGTTTCCAAAATACAAGGGACTATGGTCCAAAACCATTGACTTTTACAATATTCTATGTTTTTTACAAAAGGGGAGGGGCTTCGCTGTGAAGCCCCTATGCTGCACGGTCTTCGTTGTGCTTCGTTGTTCCAATGCGCGGTCCACTTCATACTCCACGACATATTTTCTACTGTGCGCTCCACGAAACTCGGATCTCTTGCCCAAAAAGTTTTTGAATGGCCATGGGTTGGGGCACTAATGGCCTTTACAATGGGTTCAAGTTAGTGTTGGCTTAGGTTGGGCTGACTCAGGTTCAAAGTTTACTGTGCACCAACAAAACCCTCAATCAGGCCCTTTCAGCAATGGCCTGCAAGTAAGTCGTAGTCTCACCCAAAGTGACTATGGGAGGTTGCAGAACCAGGTTTCTGCAGCCTGAGGGATACTGTGTTGTGGCAATCTAGTATTTTCTTTGTGCTTTAATGCTCATAAACTACTTCGCGTACATCAACTACTTCACACTTATAGATTACTTTGTAGAATTATATTCATCACTTAAACATAACATAAGAATCCATAAACTTCACAGTACTGAAATAAAATGCAGATAATAAGCAAATCAACACATGAGACACAAATTTTACCGTGGTTCATCCCAATGTGGGACTATGTCCACAAGAAATGTTTCTTATAATATAGAATTTTTACAACAAACAATTCTTCCCTGCGCACACCGCTGCAGGGTGTCTGCGCACTAAGCTGCAGACCCAAGCCTTTGTGCACTCAGTTGCAGAGATTTCCCCCTTTCTTCGAAGTACAAATCAAAAAAATACAACCATAAACATAGATTTTGATCAATAATTGTCCTCCTTTATTATTCATCCATATGTATACTATTACACGAGGGATTACATCGCTATCTTACCATGGACCCAATACCATGGTTTCCAAAATACAAGGGACTATGGTCCAAAACCATTGACTTTTACAATATTCTATGTTTTTTACAAAAGGGGAGGGGCTTCGCTGTGAAGCCCCTATGCTGCACGGTCTTCGTTGTGCTTCGTTGTTCCACTGCGCGGTCCACTTCATACTCCACGACATATTTTCTACTGTGCGCTCCACGAAACTCGGATCTCTTGCCCAAAAAGTTTTTGAATGGCCATGGGTTGGGGCACTAATGGCCTTTACAATGGGTTCAAGTTAGTATTGGCTTAGGTTGGGCTAACTCAGGTTCAAAGTTTACTGTGCACCAACAAAACCCTCAATCAGGCCCTTTCAGCAATGGCCTGCAAGTAAGTCGTAGTCTCACCCAAAGTGACTATGGGAGGTTGCAGAACCAGGGTTCTGCAGCCTGAGGGATACTGTGTTGTGGCAATCTAGTATTTTCTTTGTGCTTTAATGCTCATAAACTACTTCGCGTACATCAACTACTTCACACTTATAGATTACTTTGTAGAATTACATTCATCACTTAAACATAACATAAGAATCCATAAACTTCACAGTACTGAAATAAAATGCAGATAATAAGCAAATCAACACATGAGACACAAATTTTACCGTGGTTCATCCCAATGTGGGACTATGTCCACAAGAAATGTTTCTTATAATATAGAATTTGTACAACAAACAATTCTTCCCTGCGCACACCGCTGCAGGGTGTCTGCGCACTAAGTTGCAGACCCAAGCCTTTGTGCACTCAGTTGCAGAGATTTCCCCCTTTCTTCGAAGTACAAATAAAAAAAATACAACCATAAACATAGATTTTGATCAATAATTGTCCTCCTTTATTATTCATCCATATGTATACTATTACACGAGGGATTACATCGCTATCTTACCATGGACCCAATACCATGGTTTCCAAAATACAAGGGACTATGGTCCAAAACCATTGACTTTTACAATATTATATGTTTTTTAATAAAGGGGAGGGGCTTCGCTGTGAAGCCCCTATGCTGCACGGTCTTCGTTGTGCTTCGTTGTTCCACTGCGCGGTCCACTTCATACTCCACGACATATTTTCTATTGTGCGCTCCACAAAACTCGGATCTCTTGCCCAAAATATGGCTAAGTTGGGTTGCGCCCAACAATTTGATATCTTTCCTATGGATTTTAGGTTGCCAATAAATTTAGGGTGGTATTTGAGGTTGTGAAGAACTTGAGATGTTTTTTATGATGAGATCTATGGATGAGGAAATGATGGTTTTGATTACTAGATTCTTAATTTTGTTAACAAGATTCTTTGATAGAGGTTTATATGAAGAAGTAGAAAGAAGATCAAGGAGTTTGGATTCATAATCATATTTATTTATGATAGCTTATCCATACACATACAATTTATAATGGAAATTAAACAAGGTAATTCTTTTGTAGAATGGAGGCTTCTGTGATCCATATCAAATTTTTGATGTTATAGTTACTCATCAGTAATTTTTGATGTTATAGTTACTCATCAGTGTGATGGTTCCCTCTCCCATCAAGTTTTTAGGAAAAAAGACTAATACTATAGATACTTAAATACTGCAATCCCACCATCGCTTTTCTCAAAAATATATTGTCCTGAAATAACTTATTTCAACACCTAGACAAAGAATAACCAACCTCGCCAAATAGCCATTCTCGATGAAATTCTCTTCCTGGTATTCATGAAATCATTAAATGATTATCCAAAATTTGAGCCAAAAAGAACATTAGCACTTTCTTATAGCCTCAAAAAGGTCCAACATCCATTCAAAAGTGTCCAAATGACTAATAAAAAATATACTAAATGCCTATATTATTTTTCTTATTATATTACTTTCATTAATATTATAAAATATTACGAGTGTAAATTCATTAATTTAAATTTTATGAAAATAGAAACAAGACAATATTTTATGTTTCCGTCAAATTAAAAAAATATATCGAATGCCTATATTATATTTCTTATTAGATTATTTTTATTATAATATTATATTATATTATATTATGGGTGTAAATTCATTAATTTAAATTTTATTAAAATAGAAACAATAAATAATCATGACAATATTTTTATGTTGCGTTAAAATTAAAACCTTGTTAATGATTTTTAATTATGAATTAAATATTTATATTGTTATTTAAAAAAATATTATTATATGAAGAGGTGTATTTTATGGTATAAGTGTAATTTTATCCATACTTAAGGTAAAATTAACATGTGCCTAATAAAAATTAATGTTGGCATTAACCATATCAATAAAAAATTAAAAATCAATCAGTACAATAATTACAATTCATCAGTGGATTATCTGAGTTTGTTGTGATTGGGTTTGCTAAAATTCTTCGTACTCACTTAGGTCTTCTTGATGCTCGATCCATTTCCAGGTACATAGATTGTAAATAATAATAATGTGTGATTGCTTGATCCATTTCCAGGTAAATAGATTGTAAATAATAATAATGTGTGATTCCATGCGATATGATGCTTGATATATAATGGCAGATCTAAACAAATAACGTAAGTGAAACAAACAATGTAATATAGTTCTAGAACTCATTACTTGTTTCTTGCAAATTAATAATTAAGGTAATTCTAAGTTCTACACTAATATATTACTTTAGGATTAGAGTTTATGGATTATCAACTAAAATATAAAGCAATCATTTTCATATGATAAAGTATATAAAGACCTAATCTCGAACATTACTCTAACTTAATCCCGAACATTGAATTATTTAAAATTCCACTATTCCTTCCTGGACATTCTATTATAATATTGATGCAGGTTCATCATTTTAGGTTAAATTGGCTCGCTTTGCAATTTATAATTGTCATATTTAAAACACCTACACATTTTACCTTTGAAATAATTTAAAAGTACTTAATTAACAAATTAACATGGCAATTCACATGATAAGTTTGTTATATTTATTTCAAATTGTATGATTGTGGATTTTAAGATTTGATGAAGATATTAACATGGCAATTTACATATCATTATTGTTATTCAACTGTAAGTGTATAATATACACAGTTATTTTCAGATGAGATGTGTAATGAGATCCACCAAATAAGATTTGAATGAAAATAACAGACAATATTCATGAAAAAATGTCCATGTTTTCGAATTGCTTCAATGTTGTTTGACACAAAATTTGTAAGAAATGACATGACAAACATATCAAGAAAATATCCATGTCTCAAAGATTATAAATTCTCTAATATCATTTTTGGTTTTTCATTCTTCATAAGAGATTCAAGTACTGTAGATAGAACCCAGCAATGCACCATCAAATTGAATAATGTGATTGGCATAGGCAAGATGTGTGAGAGAAAAGGAAAAGAAACGTGGATAAGGATGAAACTCTGTGAGTAGATTTGCCATACTTGAAATATAAATTCATTATTTTAGCAAAAATCAACATTTTTAAGGTTTTATTGAATTCTTTTTCTAGATCTGTTAAATTAAGTTATTTGTTTAAAATCTTACATACACATGCTTACTAATTCCTCTTTCTTTTATAGATAGAGTCATAGTCCAAAAACCTATTTATATCTCACCATTTCATCTCATTTGGCAGTGTCCATAATTTACATAATCTAGTGTTCACACTAGATTGTGGGCTTTTTATGATTGAACAATAAGATTAATTTGTTTTATTTAGATATAGAAACTCTAATGGGAATATGAAATTTTATGTGTCTGAAAATATATAGATATTTAAATTTTGTAAATATTTTTAAGATTTAATTTTAAACATGATAATTGTGATTAATAAACATGGTTAATAACAATTAACATTCTAAATTATAATTTAATAATCATTTTATTTAATTGTAATATATTATTTTTTAATTTTATTTTTGTAATATATTTATATAATATAAATTTCATATATTATAATATATATTATATAATAGATATATTAATATCCATTATATTATATATTAATATAGTATATTATGATAAATATTTCTAAAATATAATATATATAATGCATGAATATTAAGTTTCAAAATTATGGATATTAATATATATTATATAATAAAGAGAGAGAATGAGAGAGGGAGAGAGAGAGAGATGAAGTTGGAGGGGGATAGAGAGAGGGAGAGATAAGGGAGAGATGGAGAGGGAGTGATAAGAGAGCGAGGGAGAACGCATAGTGAGAGGGAAGACAAAGAGAAGGAGAGAGAAGGGTAAGAGAGAGAGAGGGAGAGAAAGAGAGATAGATATGGAGAGAGAGTGTGCATGTTTGATCTAGAATCTCTCAATTACCTACATTATCCAATATGTTTTTTTCTATGATGTATTCAAAATTGCATGAAAGAGCATTTAAAAACCATGTATGCAAACACTTAAAGAATAGGCAACATAAAGGAGATCATAAGACAATGTGCACAATTTTTTATAACGGAGTTTGTCCAATGTGGACTACATCTCCGAGTCGTGGGTCAATAATGGGGAGACCGTTTCATTAGTCTCAATAGAAGAAGTTGAGTACATGGAAAAATCTCTGTCAGCACAAGGATGGAACTCTCATCTCAAGTAGCAATGTCTCTCCTACAAATAACTCTCACTCACAAAGACATTATCCTTTTATATGACAAAGAAATGACTTCTTAGAAAAGTGGCATAAAATGGACAATCTCACATAAGTGGAAACAAATCCTCTTGAATTTGCTGATTAGATTCAAATCATACTCATCATCATCATAATCCTCTCACAATTCTAAGACTAATGACTATAAACATGACTACTTTATGACAAAGTGTCAACATGGCCCTCCTTCAGCACTACACCACCTCGGTTTCCATGAAAAGGCTCAAGGGATGGATTCCCTATAAAGATTCAAATCTTTCTGCCCTACTGCAACATACAAAGATCACCAGAACCTACAACATACATCCATCCTTTAATTGAAAGAAAAACAAGAAAATGGCCAAAATGCATAATTTTACCTCTCAATTTGAAGATGACCTGAAAATCAGCTGCTCATATGCAAAAACAAACTGTGCCATGGCAATTCTTCTAGAAAATCAGTTTCTATGAGTATAAAATTGATCCCATTCCGACACATTCAAATCTAGGCTTTCAGGGAATCTAAAAGATTCCTCATAGCATCAGGGAATATTCTTTGCGTCAAGGTTTTACCCTGGAACTAGGCATGTCAGGGTTCCTCCCAAAATTTGGATGCATCATGGTTCCACCCTTCGCCTGCATACTTCCTTTGTCATCCCTGCCTCATCCTTCATGGTTCCATTCCTCACTGCTCTCAGCGCCTTTTCTTTATCCCTCGTCGAATGGAAAATGCATTGTTTAAAGGGTGGCCGTAAGCATACCTACCAAGGTCTTGCTGACTAACAAGTTAGTTAACAATTTATTGATGGGGTGCTTGGCCCCTCGGGGTCCTGGGTTCAATACCCACACATGACCCCTTATAATAGAACAAAATTTGTGTTTTTAATCATTGTTTGTTTGTTTCATCTCGCCCTTTATGGTGGCCGACCGATAAACGATTCCATTGGCTAGGGGTTGGCAGCCATTAGTGACTGGTGGGTTCGACTCCCTCTAGCCTATTCAAATTTTGGCACAACCGTTGGAGTTGGTAGGTCCGCCACTTTTAGTGGCCCGCCCTGTATTAATATATGGTTGTATGTTAGTTTGAGGGTTGGGCAAGTCTGTCGGGCCTGTCAACCCATATATATATATATATATATATATTATTTTTAACAATAAAACAAAAAATTGTCTGTTATATTTTGTTAGGTGGTCACTGCCAGACTTAACCATGTGATAATTTGATCAGTTTCGTCTGTCATTATAGCCAAATTTGTTGTGCGGTTTGTTGCTACCAAATTTAGTGGAATTCCTCCAATTTTGGCATTGTCACCAATTAAGTGTTGTCAATATTTTTATCTGGTATTCTGCTATATTTATTTGAAGTCCACCAAAGTTAGCTGAGAATTTGGTTGGATTGCAATTTTTTTCGGAACTCCAAATTTATTTGGTTGTCTACTAAACCTGTCCTTAGGCCTAGTTTGACCATGAAATTTTACTAGGCATAACTTGCGCATGCGGAGTCTGATTGAGGCACTATCTACATCGTTGTAATCATGATTACAAGCTCTTCGATTTGGTCCTGGTTTCGATGAGACCCAAAGACTTCAATTTTTGAGCTTCTCTAAAGCCACCTAGATCATTCCTCCCCTTTGCGGAGATTTTGGTCCTCCAAAATCATAAACATGACTACAATCTCAATCTGCATATTAGATGCCTCTGACAGGCCACCTTCCCTTTCATTCACCTTTGTACTTTGAAACTTGGAATGATGAAACTGACACCTGTATCCATATGCAAACCTGTAGCTACCAATATATGTCCAACTTTGAAAGATCCCAAACAAAACCCATACTTGACAAGAGTGTTTAACACACTCATGGCCAAGTTCACAATAAAACCATACCACATGTTATTCAACTAAAAATCCACAATATCACCATGTTGCATATACAAGTGATGTTATACATTCAGCACTTCTACACAAAATTTCGCAACTTGTGATATTTAGAGAAATTTTGAGATCTAAAATGGGCCTCCTAAGGAATATTATAAAATAATATTGGAAATAATAAAATAAGATTACAATACATCATCTAATTTTAGAGGAAAATAAATAAATAAATAAAATTTCAACTCGTATTTTCAACCTATCTCCCTATGATTTTACTCAAATTTTGAGTGGGAGCACTCATTGGATGCAAAATTTAATTCCTCATCCAAAGAGTACCCACATTGCATACTTTCAATGGACTTTGCTACACGAAAAATGAGAAATACATGAAAAATGTGGTTGCATTCACGTTTTTCATGTATTTCTCATTTTTTGTGTAGCAAGGTGCATCAAAAGTATGCAAAACGTGTACTTATTTTATGAGGAGTTAAGTTTTGCATCTAACTGAGTAAAACCGTAGGGAGAAAAGTTGAAAATATGAGTTGAAAAAATAGTTTTTTATTTTTTTTAATATTTTGATACTTTTACGTTTTTGCTCCAAAACTGGTGAATCATCCCCCATAATTGACATAATCATCTTGAATTCTATTAGTTCTTATAAAGTTTATTTTCGTTGTACATTTTTGTTTTGAGGCCCATTTTAGACCTCAAAATTTCTCTAATTTACCATTTTTTTACCTAACAAGGTTAATGGGATTTTTCCCTGTACATGGCTTCCTTGTTGAACTGCTTCAATGGTTGGTTCCTTTACATATGCTTTTTGGTCCTTCTTGGGACACAACTCTAGATGAAGCTTCCAACATGTATCTCTCTGGTGTCTTTTCCTATTGCAATGGTTGCAATATTTCTTGTTTTTCTAGACTTTCTTGACCTTTTGTTTCGCCTGATGTGGAGAAGGGTCCTCATGTCTTGGCTTCTTTTTGGTTGTCATTTTTTTCCAACACTTGACAGCAGAATGGTTATTCAAACCACAAAATGCACATGGTTTTCTGTGCCATAATATTTTCTCATCATTACCAATTTGCTTCAAATCAAAATGAACATTAGAATACTGATACCTTTTATATATTGCTTCGTTGTCTCTAGTGCATCTATGACAAAGAGAACTTGACTTAGCTCTTTCTTTGGAATGCTCACTATCATTGTGAGATTGTGATGTGTTCTTAGCATCCTGCACTAACTTAGATTTGTTGCTTGAAGACTCTCCTATCTCTGTAGAGAGTCTTTCACATGCACCACAATCATCATCATTATGACAACATGAAACTAAAGAATCATTATTTCCCTCAATTTTTGATTCTAAAGCTAGTGGCGATGGCTTCACCAAGGCTTTGCTGCACTTCAACTTTTCCAAGGCCTCTTTCGTGGCTTGTAACTGAAGCTACAACCTTTGCTTCTCCTCTTCTACTTCTTGTAAAAGTATTTTCAATGCAGCATTCTCTACTTGAATGGTCATGTTGATCTCCTCATTATGATGAGAATAAGATGAAGAATTAGAATATTCACTTGAAGATTGAGATGAAGGTTCTCCTTCATTTTCCTAATTTACTAAAGCATCGTCCTTGTTATCACTTAGAGAAAACCCTGGTTGTGGGAAAAAATCTAAGGTAGCCTCTAACAAATCTTTTGAATCGAAAGCTATCCCTTTCAATACGAAGGGGGATCCCTTCTATAACTCAGTCATTTCCGACTAGTTATGTACTTAGCACATCAACTAAATCTAATTGGATTTAAACAAAATTGCTATGGAAAGGATAGGAAAAACCATTGGGCATGGAGTTTGCTTGACAACAAGTCACTGCTTACAGGCTATATGAACAAAATATAGAGGTAAGGTAGTAACAACTTTCTTAGTCAATTCCTTATTTAGTTATGATAGAAGTAGATCAAAATAAATACCAAAAATAGAAAAACTGTGAATTTTGTTAAAGATATTTAAGTTGAAAACATAGAACACTTTGTCTATGGTAAACCCGAGCTGACAAACAGAATTCAGTTTTAATAACTTGATTTCCAAAAAGTGGAAGACATATGGATAAGATTATGAAACAAAAGAAATGACAAGTACTAGAGTACAAACAGGAAAACCATCACACAAGAATCTCTATAAATCTAAACAAATAACGTTGATCACAATAATTTATAAATGTCAAAATATACACAGTACCAAGGTTCTACAAGAAGTTTCCAACCCTTTATCATTCTACAGAATGTCTTTATAGAAAAGACCACACCTTAGAACATGTTTCTAGCAAAGATTTAATTACAAAGTCTAAAAATAACAACATATATCTTAAATACATGCATATAAAGCTTCCCAATATTATCTACATCTACATCATAATAACTTGCTCTAAATCTGGTTGAAAAATAGGGACCAAAATGTTGACTGATCTTCTGCCTCCTTCGCTGGAAATCATTCTCTGTCATCCATTCAAAAAATAGTCTTTTGCTGAACAACTACTAGCCTCAGGCTTCCTTTCCTGATATCGCTGAAAACCTCGCTGTCATCCCTTTGTAACTGAAGTATGACAGTTTCGCTGACGGGTCGGCTGTTAGCGCTTTTCTCTATGCCGTTTACCAAAAATGCACTGACAATGAAACTGTCAGCGCGCATTTATCTTTACTGGTGTAAAATCGCTGATAGGTGGATTGTCGGTTTGAAGATAAAAAATGAGCCACCAAAACTGTGTGGTCAAAATCAGCGAGCTAAGGGTGCTAGCTGCCTCTAATAGGATATCGACATTGGTCCCCCTCTATCTTTTACTCTTCCGACCCTCCATAGTAACTCCTTTCTTTGAATCCTTTTTTTTCTTTGGTCTTTTTGAACTGATAGCCTTCTCTTTGTTTCTATCGTGTCCCATTTTATCCACATCTATGATCTCCTTGGCTAGCTTAGGATTTTGCTTTAATTGATGTTTAGTCTCAGTTTTTTCCATGGCTTGGTGTGGGGTCTCTTGCCACCTTTAAACATCTCAGCCAAGGTGTTCTCTTTCTCTTCTAGTGCCTATTCAGCTTCGGTCTCAACCATATTTCCCTTAGGTTTCTCTATCTGTTGGCTGCTTGAAGGTAGGTTTTTAGTAGGAGGAGGGGTCTCACTCATTTTGTTTATCTTGTCATCTTTTCTGGTATAAAACCTAGATAGTTGAGGAACATGAAGAGGAACTATGTCTACCTTTTTTAGACTCCTTGTTTGTACGGAAGATGTTCTCTGAGATGAATTCTCTACTTTAGGGTTTTTTATTTGTCTAATTTTCTTCTTACTACCCTTTTTCCTACCCCTCTTTGGTTTTGCAGGCTGAGGTTGAAACCGTCCCTAAAACAAAAAATGATCCCATGTTCTCCCAAATTTTCTTAATTGACTTTCAATTAATAATTTAATTAAGCTCTTATGGTGTATAAAATGGGAGGATGCATTTGTTCTTGCTCTGAATCTAGCAAACATGTGCTTTAAGCTTTCCAACAGAAAATAAGGGGTGTTGATTCTTAACTGACCTGCTAAGTGAGCTAGAAATCGGAAATGATACAGATTAACACGATTGTAGCGTCCTTCATAGGTGAAATAGGACTGGGTGATTCATAGTAGACAATGTCATTCATCTTTTGACCAGGACCTTTACACCCCTGATCTCCAATTCATTTCTTTAAATTCACCTTTCAGGAAGAAAGGTACATCAACTCCAACTAAAATATGACTTCTAAATGCTCTCTCTCCATCTGTAGGTAGACTTGTAACTTCAACAATCAACTCCTTTGTCACCTAAAAGGTAATCCCCCCAACAATCACTTATTGGCCATTGAAACCTTGAGCAAAATCTCTTGCAACTTCGTCATGGAAATTTGTATAATGATTGAAAAATTCTTGCCATCCTACTTCCGATGGATTTTGGGATAGACTTGAAGAATATCGGGCACCGTAGGTTCATTCCTGTTCAACTTTCTGTTCTTTCCCATTTTTTTCACCGCTAAGCAAAAACACAAGAAACAGGATCGTGATTCGATCCTTGATCTCCCGGGATAATTAACAACTCACCATGATATGGAGTAAGAAACACAATCACCAAAATGATGGGTGATACAGGTATTTCTAAATTGGCTAAATAATCTCAGGACATGTCAGAGTATATCATGATAACGAATTGACGTTTAATATACATAAAATATTACCATAAAATCATGAAATTTAACACATATACTCTCGATGGCCGAAGCGATCCATTCATTACGTGCTCTCACCATTCAAATCATAGGCGTGTGCTTGATAATGATTGCTCCTTTGCTGATGTGGATTATGTCAGCGCAATATAAGACAAAAAATCGAATTTCTTCCTTTGGCGTTGATAGCCTGGTTGTCAGCGCAATTTTAAATTTTCAAAATGATGATAAAGTTGACACTCCCATTGTCAACATTTTAACCTATTTATTACAAATTTGCACTAATACTCTCATTGTCAGCACTTTTTAAAAATTACAAAGTAAAAAATGTGATAACAATCCTCTCTTTGGATTTCTTCTTTTCTAATCTCTTCTCATGATTTACAAATAATATGTCTACCATGTTTGGCATCCTATAGGAGGCCTTGTATAGATCTTTGTTATTCTCCATTTTCCTTCTTCATGTTGCATGTTCAATCTCTGGTTATCATTCACACTCTTAATTCACATCAGTAAGAAGATTGCTCTGATACAAAACTTGATACGAAATCTCTCAGTTACTGACATTATCCAAGATCTTTTTTGTTAGGTCCTTATATTACTAATGTAACCCCTAATTGTTATTAGTGGAACCCCCTTATTGTATTATTGTGCCCATATAGTCCCCATGTTGTTATTATTATTCCCCAAAGAAGCCCAATATTATTATTGTTGTGCCCCTACAATATTGTTGTTATGTAGGCTTTGATTGTATTGGGACCCCTTAGACTCCTATATATAGAAAGGAGGCCTTGGCATTTGCATCATCCAAGAATTGTTCATTTGTGTAATGTAAAGGAGGTTTCCCCCTCGAAGAGGCTGATTTTGAAGGCGTTGATCTCTCTTTTATTCTATTTTGTGAACTGGTTGCATAACATTTGGTATCAGAG
>APFE030234665.1:68378-80801 GCA_000404065.3 Pinus taeda | reverse complement strand
AAACAAGGAATCCTACCACTCACAACTATAAATATGGAAGTGTTTTTTCTCCTAGCCTTTCACAACCCACAAGGTTTACACCACAACAATTGGAAGAAAAAAGAGAAAAAGGGCTTTGTTATAGTTGTGATAGAAAATACACTAAAGGTCATAAGTGTGATGAGAAGAAATTATTTTACATAGATTATGAAGAGGAGCAAGAAAAGGATCAAGAAACATCAAAAGAATAGGATACACAGCAGGAACCAACCCCAGAGAAAGAAGAAATGAATCCAACCATATCTTGTAAAGCATTGGCAGGAATTACCACTCCTAAATCTCTCAGGATAGAAAAACATATCAAGAAGAAAAAGGATCAAGAAGTGAAAGATCACATCCAACATAAAGGAACGAATCCGTTGTAATGCATTGACAGGAATTACCACTCCTCAAACTCTTAATATAGAAGGACATATCAAGAAGAAAAAGGTTCAAGCAGTGAAAGATCACATTGAGCATCAACAACAAGTTCTCCAACTTTTAAAGGATAACCCCACTTTGGTGCATAATAAATGAAACAATAGGTAGATCAACATCGCAACGAAAGAAGTTTTGATATAGGCGACTGGGTATTTTTACGAATACAACCATACAAACAAATGTCCCTCAAGTAAGCTAAGAAGGATAATAAATTATCACCAAAGTACTATGGTCCTTACAAGGTGCTACAAAAGATTGGTACTATGGCATACAAATTGGAGCTTCTTGCATTTTCCCGACTGCCCTGAGTTTTCCAGGTTTCATGCTTAAAGAAGGTTATAGCTAACAAGCTCCCTATCCAAACAATATTGTCGAAACTTGACAAGGAAGGAAAAATCATATTGGAACCTAAAACAGTCGTGGAAAAAGAACCCGACAGTTACGAAATCGATCAATTTCAAAGTATCTCATCAAGTGGAAGAACTTCCCCGCTGAAGATTCCACATGGGAGAACGAAAATTTTATACAGAAGCATCTCGAACTACTCAAGCATTGAGGACAACACTTTTTAAAGGAGAGGGTCATGTTAGGTCCCTATACTACCAGTGTAACCCCTTATTGTTATTAGTGGAACCCGCTTATTGTATTATTGTGCCCATATATTCCTCATGTTGTTATTGTTATGCCCCATAGAAGCCTATTATTGTTATTGTTGTGCCCCTATAATATTATTTTTATGTAGGCTTTGATTGTATTGGGGCCCCTTAGACTCCTATATATAGAAAGGAGGTCTTGTCATTTGTATCATCCAAGAATTGTTCATTTTCATAATGTAAAGGAGGTTGCCCCTGTTATCACTTAGGTTGTTCCTTAGGAGAGCTCAAAAATAAGGGAATATGGCCGAGGTAACCACTATCCAGTCTTTTAGCTGCAGATTCTAGCCAATTTGCAACTAGAGAGGGCTCTCTCTTTGTGATTTAGATTTGTTTGATTCTATGTTAGGCTAGTTATGAAGCACAAGTTTTGTTTGGTGTTTGGAAAGTGACATTCAGTAGAAATGAGCTGCAAAGTGTGGGAATTTCAGACCATTGGGTTAATGGAGTCAATGAATAATAACTTCTGGGTATGGTTTCTTGGCAAAAGGAAGGACTACAGAGCAAGATAATTACCCATGGAACAATATTTGAGTTGGAATTTAAGATGAATGAGGTTAGGGAATGAAAGGAAATTAAGAATCTTTCATTAAGCTAATAGAGGGAAAAGTGAAAGAATATCATTAAGGAGTAGTTAGAATTCCTTAACTATATTCAGAGTGTAAGACCAGAGAGACAGGAGCAATCAAGAATTCCTACCTATGCTAGTTTATGTAGAAAACATAAAAAATTGACAGGAATTGAGCACAGAGTACAACCATGTAAATTCTGAGTTATTATTTTTTCCTGCAATTTAGAATATGATATATAAATGATACTTAACACATAGAAACAGTAAAGTGAGAGTTAAAAAGACTTATTGATCCATAAGGTAGCGCAAGAATTCTGCAACACATTCATTTGTCAATAATGCCATAACCAACAAGTTCATCAGCAAAGCATTCCAACAATCTTATTTCTGAAGGGTTCTTGAAGAATTACAGCACAGGTCCAGAATGATATTCACCAACCAACAACAATACATATCTTGAGGAGGTATTTATAAAAGAGTTTACAAAATATCCCGTAGGAAAATATCAAGTAATAAATTCATCCATCTACTTTGGCAAGGACAATAACTGATATGGAAAACCGCATAGAAATAAATGAATGAACAACTATGTTGTACTGGCCGCCTTGGGTGTCCCGTTATTGTTCACTTTTTGGTTTAAGTAGTCGGCTCATGGCTGCTTCTCTAATTTGCGTTCCTAATGTGCTGTCACTTGCCACCTGTGCCTGAGTTTGTCTCAACGCTTTTAGCGCAAATTCCATTCTTTGTCAATTTGATTTTCTAATAAGAGACCCATACCTTGCAATCTACTTTTAATGCAGATAATTTTACAAAAAGAGAATCAAACTACCTTGGCAAGACCTCAAGCATGCTCTGCCACCATTGATCTGTTGGTAACTGATGTTTTTTCAGTTTAATTAATGTCTCATCAGCTTCAGTATACCTGTAATAATTTGGCTGGACTTCAAAGAGATGTGCTATCTCATGTTCAATGTAAAACAAATTTTCTAATTTGTCATATAAACTTTGTCCAGAGGGAGGCACTATCTCTTCTGAAATGCTTGATGATGTTGTAATTTGGTTGGTAACATAGGTATTTAGCCTGTGAGCATACTGTTCATGTTTTAACAGCCTCCCATTGCTGGTGAGTAAGTTGGGTAACCCTTTGCTCTGCAACACTGCAAAATTTTGTCTGAAGGCATTTACTTCTGTCTGCATTTCTTGGCACTTTCTTTCTATAGTTTGTACAAAATTCCTCATGGTCAACACATTTTTCACTCTCAAAATAGTGTCTGTTCTGAATATCTAGAGCTGCTAGCTGCTCACTGGTATGAGTATTCAAAAAATGAATTAGTTGATTGGATGCTCGGGCTTATTTGCCAATAATGCTATGGCTTTTTGGGTCTCATATTGAGCTAACCCTATCAATTCAATCTGGTAAAAAATAGTCTATATTGATGCCCATTGATCAGTAATGGACTAGCCAATTTTATCCCACAGAATAGTTTTGATTTCTGTTAGAGTTTTGTGAAGAGTAAGGTCCTTTTCCAAGGCTTTTATTTTATTTTCCAGGGCCTTCACTTCTCTTGTCTTCTCAGCCACAGTCATTTTTTATTTTTCATAATTCACCTAAATCTTGGCCAGTTTTTCCTTGGATTCTTTTAATTATGCCATTTGGAGTTCCAAAGCCTTTATTTCTTTCATCATATCTTCCATGCTGAAGTTGGCATCTTGTCATGCTACTGCTGTAGTTGTTGTTGAAGTTGAGGTACCTGCTGTTGATGCTGGATCAGTAGGAGGGGCTGCTATGGTGACTGTAGGAGGAGCAACTGTAAGATTTGGAGCTGTTTGAGCTGGTTGAGAGGCCAACTCCCCCTGTTTTCCTTGCAGTGCTATCTCCAAGGATTTCTCTGTATCTAGCAGTATTTGATTCATCCTCATTAACAAACTTATCACATCCTCCTCTTCTCTCTGCTGTGCCACTTCTATGGTCTGAGGGTGCATTGTAATTGGAAGCTTGAGTTGTCTTCTGAGGGCTGCTATGTCTTCTTCTTTATTTTTAATTAAGCCCTGTGTGCCCTTGGGATCCTTTGGATCATGTCCCAGTTCCATGATAATCTCCTCCAAGGATTTAATTCTGTTATCCTTGGCTAATGAGGAGGCCTTTTCCAGTTCCAATTGGGCAGAAGTATTGTACAATGAATTCTGCAGTTTATGAGCCAACAATGCTTTGTCTGCCTAGGTAGAATATACCATTTCTCCGGCTTGTTTGTGTAACTCAATCTGGTCCATTGGGTGGATGTCTTTCGCAAGAACTTCCAAATTAGTTCTGATATAATCAACAGCTGACTGTGGCTGCGGTGTGGTGGGCCTGAAGTGACTAAGGGTCATCTTCCCTGCTTGGATATCATAGGCTGCCATTAGCCTTTGTTGATTGGTGGGATCCATTCTTAGCAATTGGTTATATAACTGGAAACTTACTGGCTCATTTCTGGCCTTGATTTCAGTGAATGCTTTCTTGATGTCAGAGCCTTGCTTGCTCTGTTGCTTGGTGGATGTAACCTCCACACCATGCTTCCTCTCTTGCTCCTGCTGAAATGAGCTAGTTGATGTTTCCAAAAATGGAGGAATCTGCTGTTCAGTTGTTTTCTCACCCCTTAGGTTTCTTGCTGCCTCCTCTGTAAATTCCTCCTCAGAATAGGGGTTCAACCTTTGCCTCTTCTCCCCTTGCTGTTCTATGGATGCCCCTGTGGGTGTCTCTTCTGGTCTGTCCCTTTTCTTGGCTCTGTCCTCATTAAGAGGAGTTTGTAACACATGGATTTCTGTTACCTTTGCTTGTTTTGAAGGGCCTTTCCCTTGACCTTTTTCCTGGGCTGTATCTGGCCGATCTGCCATTGTATTTTGCTTATCTGAATGTTGTACTTCTTTGCCTTTCCCTGCAGGTGGAGTAGTCTCTTGAGCAGGTTGTTGTGAAGATGTGGCAGATGATGTGCTCGCCCCAATGTGTTGTGGCAATGTGAAAGGGACCTGTCCAAAAGAATCTAGGTCAATTGTCTTCTCAAAGTCTTTCATTTCTTTTTCTAATCTCTCTTCTTCAGTAAGCTATTCAACTAGTGTACCCTCTACCCATTCCTGTCGATTAGCATATTGTTCAATCTGAGGGATTCTGTGGTGCACATATCCTGTAAGCTTATTTTTGACTCTTCTAAAACTTATGAAATGTTCAGGGTCATATGGTGCCCAATGAAAGCTTTGTTTTAGCATAAGTTCATCTCTTAGTATCTTATCTGCGTCTTCCCAGGCTTCTTCCCTCTTATTGAAGACAAAAGGGCCCAATTGATGTCTTATCTTGAGCTGTGCTTTTTTCCTAGTACCATAGAAATGAGTCAAATTTGAACTACTAAATTGCCCGAAGTATTCCAGGGCAAAGAGTCTCATGGGGACATACTTCAGTAGCTTGTAGGGAGATAACTGACAGCCATAAATCCTGATCACTGTGTGGTTTTGGTAAAAATACCAGTCACCAATGCTGTAGCCCTTTGAGAGATGTAAAATCCTCTGCATTTCAGCAAAGAGCCAGTCAGGAGGAGTCATCATCAACAGGGAAGTGGCTGGGTATATGAACAGGTCAATGAACTCATAATATGTATAAGGAGAATGGTGGACTTCATGGAAAACTAAGGTCCAGAAAATCACAAACCTCCTCTCTCCTTTGGGGTCTAGTCTTTTAAGAAGAACTTGGAAGCTATCAGGTTGATAGTACAGCAGTAGATGATATATATAGGATGTGTATTTGAACACCCTTTCTCTCTCTAAAATCATGAATTTCTCATGGATTTTATTTGCTATGAAGGTGGCATAATCATACTTGACAGCAGGGGGTTGTCCTAGAGTGAATATGGACATCAATTCTAACACAATCTCATCAACATACTCACTGGTTTTGAATCCTAAAATGTAGGATATTATGTCTATAAGGAGTTTCCTTGCCTCATTGAACCAGACTTGGTGATAAGGAGGAGGCTGATCAGGCTGGCACTTTGGTAGCATAAACAACTGAGCAATTCGTGTTATCTCTGAGCTAGGTAGCTTGGCACCTTGATCAAGCAAAAGTTTCATGGTGAGAGGAACCATAGGCTGAGTTGGCTCAAAGTTTAACATCTCATTTATGGACTGAGGAGTAATATAGAAGAGTATAGATCCAGATGGAGCCATAATTGCTCTTGTGTGGGATCATAATTTGCACAGCATAAATGTATGAAATCAGGGAGCACATTCACTAAAGGGAGGTAATAGATAGGCATGTTGGATTCCCAGATTCCCAGGACATCAGAATTTCTTCTGTGGCTATTTCTAATTTCACAGAAGGCTTGCAAGTGAGGCTTGAAACCCATCATATCCTTAATTTGAAAGTCCTTGTCAGCAAGGGGTATCCATTCCAATTCCTTATGTGGTGCATTCAAGGGTGCAATATTCAGGGCCACTAGAGCTTCCATGGTTCACTGATCTATGTTTTTTAATTAGATTTCGGAATTGTGTTATAACAGGAACATAGTACTGGCACTGGGTCTTTCACAGGAATTTGATAGGAATTTTTTTCAAACTGAGTTTTGTACACAAATGACCTCACTGGGTAAGATTCAAAGGAGAGACAGAGTCTGCAGAGTTTAATTGGTGGCTGGAAAACAGAGGAATGATGCTCTTTTGGAAGTGAGTTGGACCAATTATAACTCAATATTTTGACACTTTTTGGAAATTTTAATGGCAGGAGTGCCTCAAATTGTAGTTTAGATGGGCAATTCGCCAGGGAAAACTGAATTAGCACATTTCCTTCGAAAAGATGATTACATAGAAACTCAATCTACGGAGGCTTTGCAGGTAGGTGGGTATTTAATTTTGACTTTAGTTGTCGAGGCATTTTCTGCAGAGAATTTTAGAAAAACAGGGTTTGTAGACAGATAGTGGGTAAATACCTGTTTTACAGGCGACTGGTATGAAATGCACTTGCAAACTGAGTTGAGGGGGTCGGGTGTGCAGTGTGAACTTGCCTGGGTGACGGACTAGAGCGTTGGTGGTGACTTGGACGTAACGTGCATGCACAGTCTCCGTAATATGAAAAATAGAAATAGACACAAGCCGTAGTTTTCGTGACTTTTAACCAAAATTTGGGTTTGTTAGGGCTTTTTGGCACCTTTTGGGGATGATGTCAGTATGACGTAAATTTGTCCTGTAGCAGGATACGGAAGGTGTCGTAGCGAGTGACGTGGTGCTGACCTAGACAGATGACATGGCGGACACGACGGACGGAACAGTAATGCGGGCGCTGGCGTGGGTGCAGATGTGGTGATGGCGTGATGCATGACGCGGGGAGCGGGACCAGAGGGTGGTTTACGGTTTTCATCAGACCGCTTTTGGTACGGGAGCGGTTTGCGTCAGAACGGGCCCGATGCAATAGAAAGCCGACGGGTGTCCCGAGGTACGACGGGAAAACCGCTTTCCATAGGGAGCTAACGAACAAACGTTGGGGCGACTCCGATATTGACGAGAGCCATTGCATCTGGAGGGCGCGATCCAACGGTTGACGGGAGGTATAGATGGAAGAGGTTTACAAAACGGGACTCGCGCTAATATTTTAATGTTTTTGCAAACATATGCGGGTCGAAACTTTGGTTTAAAGGGTTTGTATGGAAATCATGTGAGCGAGTTAGGTGTGGCTGTTTATTTAACCGGGTGTTAAATAAATTCCAAAGACGCTGAGGGTTTTTATAATGTTTCGGGTAAACACTATAATTCCCAAAACTTTGCCATATGGATATAGTTACAAGGGGTGGCGATATTATACATTTTTTGGGGGTTTTTTATGTATTCTTATGTACAATAGGGAAGGGGAAATATAACTGGGAGTTTTATACAATAGAGTTAACTTGTTAATATGAATATGAGGGGAAGTACTGGGTGCATGAAATTGAATCACCTAGACTTGGGTGTGGGGAGAAATAAAACTTTACACAAGAAATGTGGCTTTGAGCTTTTAAGTAAACCTAAAGTTTCACTTAAACTTTTATGGAAATGGAGTGAAGTTAAGAGTTTGAGCAGATCGCAATCTCTTTGAGGGATGTTAGTGAATGATTATTGTGAGGGGAGAGAAGGGGAGTTAGACATGCAACATCTGATCTATTATACTACCTTTGCCATGGCACTTGAGATATTCATGAAAATAGATCATATTCAAAAAAGGATAACACTGCTGATAGACCTATTTCTGCAACTTCAATCTACTTACCCATTCTACAATTCCTAATATTTTTCTCCATTTTGATTGGGTGCACTTGAACTAGAAAACCCTGATTTTCCTCTTTTGTTTTGGCTGCCCTCCATCTAAATCTATCCTTATCTCTTCCAAGGGCTCAGAGTGAGCGATTGGGCCCTTTGCTTCTCTACCTATCTAGGGATCTGCCAATCTTGAACTGTTTGAACAAACCTTATTCTCTATTCTAAAACAAGAAATTTAAACATGATCTAGCCAGGGTTGAATTGTTTGGCTATTCATCAACTGAGAGAAATTCAATGATTGCACATTCTAAACTTTATTTGCAACATGTAGTACAGTAGTAGCATTTTGACAAGCCACTTTCCTGATCTTTCATTGAGGTTCCTTTCCCTTCTCTTTTTCTTGAATTTTTGATTTTTTGAAAATATGGAACCTTTGCAGCATGGAAAGGATGATCATATTTGGGATTTTCTCAGTCAATCATGAAAAATGACACCTATTGGTATAGGAACCTAACAGTGGCTCCACTTGGGGATGGCTTTTCCAGGTGAAAAGCCAAGAACAGTAGGTCAGATGGCCTTATCTTCAACTCTTGCTGTAACCTGAATCTTCCTTTTGCTGTAAGCCAACCAACTGAATTTTTGTGGCATAGATGCATTTCTTATAAGCTGGTCTGAACAGAAATACAACTCTATCTTTGGTGGTTGGTCAGGGTATTTGCCATCATCTCTATATTTCCCAAGTTCTTTCTTGATTGCTTCTGGTAAACTCAAAATACATATCAAGGGTGGTATAACTGTTCGCTTTTTCCTCAAAATTTGCTGCAACTTATTTCCTATCCTACTGCTGAAATAAACTACTAAAATAAACACTTTTTATGTACAAAATACAGTCTTGTTCTGTTAACAAGGAGGATCAAAATAATTCTTGAGCATTCGCCCATTGACTGGGCCTTCCCTAGCTTCTGTACTATCCAAGCTCCTCAAGAAATAGTTGTTATTTCCTTGTACAGTCTGAATGACAAAAGGACTTTTCCATAGGAAATCAAATTTGCCATGTTTTCCTTTGTCTTTACTTCTAGAGTCCCACTTCAGCACTTTGTCTTCTATGAAGAAATGCTCAGCTTTAGTTCTTTTGTCAAAACTCTTCTTGAGTCTATCTTGCAAAACCTGAGTTCTCTGATATACTTCCTCCCTAGTTTGTTGCAAGTGAATAGTTTGATTGATTTTCCTTTGAATGTCATTGGGTTCTGCTTGTAACTCTTGCAACAATTTGATTACAGGGATTCCCAAGGATGAGGGGAACACAGGCTCCATTCCGTAAACCAATTCAGATGGGCTGGTTCCAATAGATCTTTTGGTGGTCAATCTGTCTGCCCATAGTGCATTTACCAGTTTTTTATGCCAATTCTTTTTATTCTCCTCCAAGACTTTTTTGATGATGTTGATCAGGCTTTTATTAGATGATTTAGCTAGCCCATTACCTTGAGGGTAATAGGGGGTGGAGTGGCCTAAGGTAATATGGTACTTGTGACAAAAATTGATCATTCTTTTGGACTTAAAGGAAACAACATTGTCTGTAATAATCTTCTCTGGACAACCAAATCTAGACAGAATATTGGTTTCTAAGAATTTCATGATGATTGAGTCATTGGCTTACCTACAAGGGATAGCTTCTATCCATTTGGTAAAGTAGTCTGTGGCAGTCAAAATCCACTTGTATTGTCCAGAAGGGGAAGGATGAATTTCTCCAATGAAATCTAAACCCCATTGTTGAAAAGGCCTTTCAGTTGAAATGGGTTTGAGAGGTAAGGGTAACAGCTTTCTCTTGCCTTCAAAGATCTGGCATTTATGGCAAGCAACTACAAATTTTTTCACATCAACAAACAGGGAGGGCCAATAAAAACCATCTCTTAGAATTTTATCAGTTGTTGATTTCCAATACAAGTTTCCTCCACCGTCCCCTGCATGAAATTCCTTGAGTATTTTGTCAGTTTCATCCTGAATTAGGCAATTCATCAAAATACCTTCATGATTCTTCCAAAATAAAACATTGTCTATAATAAAAAACTTTGAAGCTTTCATTTTCAAGAATTGCTTTTTAGTCCTGGATAACCTTGGAGGAGCTTGCAGGTTTAACAATACAAAACATATGTCAGTATACCAAGGTGATTGTAAAAAGGCTTGATTGATCTGTGGAGTCGTCATCTCCTGTTTGTTATCCAGTTCATTGATGTCAAGGGCTTGATAGTTGGTTTCAGTCATTAATTTAGCTAACCCTTGTCCTTTTATGAGCTTTGTTGGCTTAATTTCAATGTCATATTCTAAAATGTTGGCTATCCATTTGCCCCTTTTACCTTCAATTCCTTCTTGAGTTAGAATATCTTTGACCACCGCATTTGGAACATAGGCAATCACATGAGAGTACAAGATATAAACTCTGAAATCCTTGATGGCCTTTACAAGGGCATAGGCCTGTTTCTCCATGATTTGATATTTGAGTGGGGCATCTCTAAGTGCTTTGTTGAAGAAAGAAATGGGTTTCTCACATCCTTGGTCATCCTTTTGTAATAGGATAGCAACAATAGTATGCTCAGATGGAAAGGAAAATATTATGAAATCTCAATCAAACTTGGGGCTTGTGAGGATAGGCATTTTAGTTAGAGCTATTTCTATTTCCTCAAAGGCTTGTTTAGCTTCTGTGGTCCATTTGACTTTAAAATCTTTCTTTAGCATATTATTCAACAGTCTAATTAGCTCGGCCAAATTGGGAATGAATCTTCTTAGGAAATTGATCTTCCCTAGAAAGGCTTGTAATTCCTTGATGTTTCTTGGGTGAGGGACTTGGAGAATAGCTTGTATTATGTCCGGATCAATTCTTATGCCATATTTAGAAATTATGTGACCTAGGAGTTTGCCTTCTTCCAGGCCAAACAATGATTTCTTTGGGTTCAATGATATGCCGTATTTTCTGCAAATTAGGAACACTTGCCTCAAATGTTTTAGATGTTCTTGGTCTGATTTTGAAAAAGCAGTGAGATCATCAAGGTATATGACTAAGAAATCATGGATCTCTTTAGCAAAGGCTATGTCCATTGCTCTTTTAAATGTGGCCCTTGCATTTTTGAGTCCAAAAGGCATCTTTACATATTTAAAGGTTCCCCAGGGTGTTGTAAAGGCAGTTTTATCTTGGTCATCTAGGTGAACTAAGCTCTGATTAAATCCTGAGAATCCATCTAACAGTGAGATCCTAGAAGCACTTACTACCCTTTGTAAAATGTGATCCATCTTGGGTAAGGGGTAGTGGTCTTTGAGAGAGACTTTATTCAAATTTCTCAGGTCTACACAGAGTCTTATCTCTCCGGTTTTCTTCCTAGTGGGCAATAGATTTGAAATCCATTCTGAAAACCTAATAGGTGCAATTATTCCAGCTTGATACATTCTTTTAACCTCCTTTTCAATAAGAGGAAGGAGGACCGGATTAACCCTTCTCAGCTTTTGTTTAAAAGGTTTTTGATTTTATTTCAAGGGTATTGCATGTTGGATAACAAAAGTGTCATAGGATTTGAGGTCCTCATAGCTCCATGCAAAGACATCTTGGAACTCTATAAACAACTTAATGAATTTCAGCTTTTGGTCAGGAGGCAGTGTTTTGGAGAGTTTTACCATTTTGGGATTTTCAGTGGTTCCAATGTTGCAGTCCTCAATTTCTGCGTTCAGTGGTTGCATTTTTGGCTTTCTTGGATTATCATTTGAATCAAATATATCCTCCAAAGGAGTTAGGCTTGTGGGCAGAACATTATCCTTTAGTTCAATTAGTTCGGATTCTCCCTCAGCCATTTCATCAAGATCCATTTGTTTCAGCTCTTGTAGATTTTTGTTATTAGGGGTGATTTTAGGGGCGAATGTTCGCTCTTTGGCGAAATTAAGGGGTTTTAAATTTTTATTGGGTGAATATTTTGTATCATAGTACGTTTTTACAAATCACCTCAAATATCCCACCTTATTTTAAGGGAGAGGGTAAAAAAGGTAAATTTAGCCCTTGAAATTAGGAGTTACAACCTTCCATTCGCCCATTTTCAAGAATAGGTTTTATTTAAGTGATTCCATTCGCCCATTTTCAAGAATAGGTTTTATTTTAGTGAATCCTATGGGCCAAATACCATATTTATAAAAGAGGTATCGTAAATTAATAAAAATATAAATAAATGAGAAGTATGGTAAATAAATAAAACATTTTTTATATTTACTCCATAAGTCACCTTATATACATGCAGGGGTGTAAACAAATAAAAATATAAGTAAAGTGGGGGTATGGTAAATAAATAAAACGTCTTTTTATACTTACTCAAAAGGTATGGTAAATAAATAAAAAATATAAATAAACTTGATGTATGGTAAATAAATAAAACCTCTTTTTATATTTAGTCCATAACCCTCATTCTATTATGAAGGCTCAAGAAAGAGGTTTTATTTAAGTTAATCCTATGG
>APFE030234665.1:17780-66176 GCA_000404065.3 Pinus taeda | reverse complement strand
ACATATCATATTATTGATAAAATCGCCTTCCATTTTTCCTATATACCATGGATATTCGCCCATTTATTATACATGTAAATTTAGGGGGGGTTCTTAAAATTTTCCCTGTAATTGTTATCAAAAGTTGTTGGATGCAAAATCAAATTTGCTGTTTCAGCTGATATATTTTGCTCAATTTTGTCTATTTGATGTTGATCATCAATAGTGCTTGTGTCTATGTTTGTACTTGAGAATTCCTCTTTTAAAATGAGGAAATTATTGATTTGGATATCATTTTCAAACACTTGCCAATTTTTCACATTATCCAGGACAACAGGTCTGTGTTTAATCTCAGCAGTAAAGTGATGATTGGGCTCGAATGGCAGCTTGCAAGTGCTGGCAAAGGTTGCCAAACTATGTGCATGTAAATTGTGTTTTCTTGGAATTTTGGTAAGCTGAGATTCTAAGAAGGTGTTCAGTATTTCAATGGTTGCACCCCTGTAAGCTCTTAGCCTAACAATTTTTCCCTTCATCTATTGTATTATCAAATTTGAGTCCCCTAGAATTGAAATCTTGGTCACCCCTAGACTTCTAATCAGTTTAAGTCCTAGCAAAAGGGCTTCATATTCGTCCATATTGTTTGTGCATCTGAAATTTAGCCTATATGCATGACCTTGAGCATGGTCATTTTGCATTTTGTGTATACAAATCACTGCCCCTGCTCCCAATTTGTTCACTGATCCATCAAACTCTAAGTACCATAAGATTTCTTGATTATCACTAGTTTCAGGAGTTTTGGAAACTTGCTCAATGGGCAGATTTGGATTTTGTAGCTCATATGGTGTGTCTTGTTCATTTGTTGTATCAATTTCATCAACAATTTTTTTTTATCCTGGGCACTAGATTGTTGATTTATGCTCTTTGTCTGTGTTGTTTCTAGGAGTTTGGTATCAGTTTTGGGACACATCTAAGCATTATATAAGATGAATGAATCCATATCAGAATGTATAGAATAGATGTGGAAGTTTTGGGGTTTCTCTTGACTGCTAACCACGTATTTCATCAATGTTTCCCGGTACAATCACTTTGGGTGACCAAAGACTGAAATGGTGGCATGTGACATATCTAGTTGCAAAGATCCTTCGAGCTTTGCACCCCAAGATCTAGATAAAAGCATGCCATATTTAGGTGGGATATCGGCTACCACCACATCCATCAAGATTGTATTGGCTGGATATTGTACTAAAGATACACAAAGGTCTTTAATTAGGCCTAGACACCTGACTTGGCTGGAATCAAATGAGAACAAGTCTTTATATTGCCTTGTGATGTCTAGGTCTAGCTTTTCCATCACAGATTTAGGCATCAGGTTATGAGAAGCTCTCAAATCAAACATTGCGTTATGTAGCACTTTGTCATGAATGTTCAAGCTCACATAGAATGGAGGAACTCCTTCATCTACTGTCTTACCACTGACTTCAAGACCAAAAAACATTTCTGGTTGGTCATATAGAACATTGATTGCATCCCTAGTCTCTGATATTTGAAGCGTCCTATTAATTTGTTCCCTAAAAATCTCATGTTTAGCCAATTCAGACAGTGGAATGGCTATTTTTAACTTGCCTATTTCTGTTTCTAGGTTAAAGGGGTTTTCCACTTGAATCCTTGTGTTGTGGACAACAAACTTCTCCTTTTCTGTTGTGTTTTCTATGTTCTTTTCTTTATCAGCAGTGCTGTTAGGAACTGCATTTGTTTTAGAATTAACTACAACAGATCTGTTTAGACTTTCTTTTCGAAAAGAGGAGGAAGATGGCTGATTTTTTGATGGTTGTAAGTCTGAAATGTCCTCTATGATGGGCTCCTTTGGGTTGAGGTCCGTTTTAGCACGAATATCTATGAGGGGAGAAGTATCCTTAGCCTCTTGGGTTGTTTGGTATTTTTCAATTTGCTAGGTTCAGGTACATCTATCGTTCTACTTCTTAATTTGTATTGTTTATGAACCTCGTAGACCGCTGTATCATAGCCTTCTTTGAAATCAAATGATTCTCCAGACTTGGTTTGAAATTGATTGAAATTATGAGCCTCTTGATCATCCTGTGTTAGGAAAATTTGCTGCTCACTGTTTAAACCCATTAGATTGATTTGGGTATCCTCTGTTGGCTCACTAGAGGTTGAAGCTTGAACGTAATTCTCTTGAAATGGAGGTCTGATGTTCTGGTCAGGGCCAGCCCTTCCAACATTTGGATTTTGGTTTTTTCTGAAGTTTGGGTTTCTTGCTGTGTTAGTTGGTTGCCCTTCCCAGGATGATTTCCTTCCAATTGTTTCCACTCTATCTCCAAGTCTGTCCATACCTTTAATGATTACATCTAGATTTTGCTCAAATGCAGAAGGCTCTTCTTTGAAAGTTGTTCTCCTTTCAACTCTCGCCCGATTTCGTTTAGCAATTAGGTTTGCCTCTACAATAACAGCTATATTCTGCATGTCTGCTAAGCTTAACGGGGCTCTTTCCCTCAGCTCATATGCCATGTCAGAATCAAATCCATCAGGGTATTTGATCAAGGCTAAATCAGGTGGAGGTCTAAGGTTCTGAGGAATAGCACTATAAAAATTATTGAACCTGGCACAATGGTCTTGAACGGTTTCTTGTGGGCCCCTTTTCAAGTTGTCATATTCAGTTAAAATGTGTAAAGGGTCTTTCTTCTTTTCCCATCTATTTAAGAAGGATTGATAAAGGGCTTTCAGATTAGCTATAGAATTTGTAGCAAGTGCTCTAAACCAAGTCCTTACATCAACAGTTAGACTTTGGGAAAATATCTTCATTCTCACATCATCATCATCAATTTCATAGTTCTCAAAATAATCTTGCATTTTCTTGGTGTGTTGTTGAGCTGTATAGGATCCAGTACCATCAAAGTAGGTGATTTTTCTTTGGTAGTCTTGAGGCATAGCCCCTGGATTTGCAGGCAACTGCAAGGGAGCATAACGGTTTGCCATATTTGCAGGGATAAATGGGACAGCAGGAAGGAATAAGATGGCTGGAAGAGAGGGGACAGGAGTGGAAGTATGAGCGGTGGATGGGGGAGTGGAGAGAATACTTTGAGGTGTGGATGAAGAGCTTAGTGAGGTTGTAGTGTTAACAGAAACGACTGCTGCTCTCCTTGGGGTAAGCTTAGATTTTGTGAGGTTTTGCTGAAGTATATCAAGGTTTAAATCAGTAGATTCTAGACTTTCTTGTCTCCTAAGGGTCTTAGAAATCAAGTTAGGATTTTCAAAAATAGCTGGAGGATTAGGATTAGGATTTTATCTGGTGTAACGAGTTTTTTTTTTTTTGTAGCCAACTTCTAACTCTGTTTTTGGTATGTTCTAGAAGTTTTTTGAAGGAAGCCTTTTCTCTTGAAATATAGAATACAGATAGCTTTGAAGTTTCCTTAAAATATGTTAAAGACAAGGAGACTGATCAAATCTTTGGGACAACTATTTAGAGCCTAAAACTAGATAGGAGGTTGACTAAAGCAGCATTTATTTACTCCTGTAAATGCACAACAAAAACAGATTCAAAGGCTACCTGGCTAAATTGAGTCTCCAGTCTCCATCTGTAGCTTTAGAAAATAGACAACAGTAACAAATAGTGATTCAGGTCCCCAGTGGAGTCACCAATGATGTTATCACTCAGGTTGTTCCCTAACAGAGCTCAAAAATAAGGGAATACGGCCGCGGTAACCACTATCCAGTCTTTTAGCTGCAGATTCTAGCCAATTTGCAACTAGAGAGGGATCTCTCTTTATGATTTAGATTTGTTTGATTCTATGTCAGGCTAGTTATGAAGCACAAGTTTTGTTTGGCGTTTGGAAAGTGACATTCAGTAGAAATGAGCTGCAAAGTGTGGGAAGTTCAAACCATTAGGTTAATGGAGTCAATGAATAATAACTTATGGGTATGGTTTGTTGGCAAAAGGAAGGACTACAGAGCAAGATAATTACCCATGGAACAATATTTGAGTTGGAATTTAAGATGAATGAGGTCAGGGAATGAAAGGCAATTAAGAATCTTTCATTAAGATAATAGAGGGAAAAGTGAAAGAATATCATCAAGGAGCAGTTAGAATTCCTTAAATATATTCAGAGTGTAAGACCACAGAGACAGGAGCAATCAAGAATTCCCGCCTATGCTAGTTTCTGTAGAATACATAAAAAATTGACAAGAATTGAACACAGAGTACAACCAAGTAAATTCTGAGTTATTAGTTTTTCCTGCAATTTAGAATATGATATATAAATGATACTTAACACATAGAAACAGTAAGGTGAGAGTTAAAAAGACTTATTGATCCATAAGGTAGCACAAGAATTCTGCAACACATTCTTTTGTCAATAATGCCATAACCAACAAGTTCATCAGCAAAGCATTCCAACAATCTTATTTCTGAAGCGTTCTTGAAGAATTACAGCATAGGTCTAGAATGATATTCACCAACCAACAACAATACATATCTTGAGGAGGTATTTATAAAAGAGTTTACAAAATATCCCGTAGGAAATATCAAGTATTCATCCATCTACTTTGGCAAGGGCAATAAATGATATGGAAAACCATGCAGAAATAAATGAATGAATAACTATGCTGTATTGGCCGCCTTAGGTGTCTTGTTATTGTTGAGTTTTCGGTTTAAGTAGTCGGCTGATGGCTGCTTCTTTGATTTGCATTCCTGATGTGCTATCACTTGCCACCTGTGCCTGAGTTTGTCTCAACTCTTTTAGCACGAATTCCATTCTTTGTCAATTTGATTTTCTAATAAGAGACCCATACCTTGCAATCTACTTTTAATGCAGACAATTTTACAAAAAGAGAATCAAACTACCTTGGCAAGACCTCAAGCATGCTCTGCCACCATTGATCTGTTGGTAACTGATGTTTTTTCAGTTTAATTAATGTCTCATCAGCTTCAGTATACCTGTAATAATTTGGTTGGACTTCAAAGAGATGTGCTATCTCATGTTCAATGTAAAACAAATTTTCTAATTTGTCATATAAACTTTGTCCAGAGGGAGGCACTGTCTCTTCATAAATGCTTGATGATGTTGTAATTTGATTGGTAACATAGGTATTTAGCCTATGAGCATACTGTTCATGTTTTAATAGCCTCCCATTGCTGGTGAATAAGCTGGGTAACCCTTTGCTCTGCAACACTGCAAACTTTTGTCTGAAGGCATTTACTTCTGTCTGCATTTCTTGGCACTTTCTTTCTATAGTTTGTACAAAATTCCTCATGGTCAGCACCTTTTTCACTCTCAAAATAGTGTTTGTTATGTTCTGAATATCTAGAGCTACTAGCTGCTCATTGGTATGAGTATTCAAAAAATGAATTAGTTGATTGGCCTGCTCAGGCTTATTTTCCAATAATGCTCTGGCTTTTTGGGTCTCATATTGAGCTAACCCTATCAATTCAATCTGGTAAAAAATAGTCTGTATTGATGCCCATTGATCAGTGATGGACTGGCCAATTTTATCCCACAAAACAGTTTTGATTTCTGTTAGAGTTTTGTGAAGAGTAAGGTCCTTTTCCAAGGCTTTTATTTTATTTTCCAGGGCCTTCACTTCTCTTGTATTCTCAGCCATAGTCATTTTTGATTTGTCATAATTCACCTCAATCTTGGCCAGTTTTTCCTTGGCTTCTTTTAATTCTACCATTTGGAGTTCCAAAGCCTTTATTTCTTTCATCATATCTTCCATGCTCAAGCTAGCATCTTGTCTTGCTGTTGCTGTAGTTGTTGTTGAAGCTGAGGTACCTGTTGTTGATGCTGGATTAGTAGGAGGGGCTGCTATGGTGACTGTAGGAGGAGCAACTGTAAGATTTGGAGCTGTTTGAGTTGGCTGAGAGGCCAACTCCCCCTGTTTTCCTTGCAGTGTTGTCTCCAAGGATTTCTCTATATCTAGCAGTCTTTGATTCATCCTCATTAACAAACTTACCACATCCTCCTCTTCTCTTTGCTGTGCCACTTCTGTGGTCTGAGGGTGCATTGTAATTGGCAGCTTGAGTTGTCTTCTTAGGGCTGCTATGTCTTCTTCTTTCTTTTTAATTAAGTCCTATGTGCCCTTGTGATCCTTGGGATCATGTCCCAGTTCCATGATAATCTCCTCCAAGGATTTAATTCTATTATCCTTGGCTAATGAGGAGGCCTTTTCCAGTTCCAATTGGGCAGAAGTATTGTACAATGAATTCTGCAGTTTATGAACCAATAATGCTTTGTCTGCCAAAGTAGAGTATACCATTTCTCCGGCTTGTTTGTGTAACTCAATCTGGTCCATTGGGTTGATGTCTTTAGCAAGAACTTCGAGATTGGTCCTGATATAATCAACAGCTGACTGTGGCTGCGGTGTGGTGGACCTGAAGTGACTAAAGGTCATCTTCCCTGCTTGGATATCATAGGTTGCCATTAACCTTTATTGATTGGTGGGAGCCATTCTTAGAAATTGGTTATATAACTGAAACCTTACTGGCTCATTTCTGGCCTTGATTTCAGTGAATGCTTTCTTGATGTCAGAGCCTTGCTTGCTCAGTTGCTTGGTGGATGTAACCTCCACACCATGCTGCCTCTCTTGCTCCTACTGAAATGAGCTAGTTGATGTTTCCAAAAATGGAGGAATCTGTTGTTCAGTTGTTTCCTCACCCCTTAGGTTGCCTGCTGTCTCCTCTATAAATTCCTCCTCAGAATAGGGGTTCAACCTTTGCCTCTTCTCCCCTTGCTGTTCTGTGGATGCCCCTCTGGGTGTCTCTTATGGTCTGTCCCTTTTCTTGGCTCTTTCCTCATTAAGAGGAGTTTGTAACACAGGGATTTATGTTATCTTTGCTTGTGTTGAAGGGCCTTGCCCTTGACCTTTTTTCTGGGCTGTATCTGGCCTATTTGCCATTGTATTTTGCTTCTCTGAATGTTGTACTTCTTTGCCTTTCCCTGCAGGTGGAGTATTCCCTTGAGCAGGTTGTTGTGAAGATGTGGCAGATGATGTGCTCGCCCAATATGTTGTGGCAATGTGAAAGGGACCTATCCAAAAGAATCTAGGTCAATTCTCTTCTCAAAGTCTTTCATTTCTTTTTCTAATCTCTCTTCTTCAGTAATCTCTTCAACTAGTGTACCCTCTACACATTCCTGTCGATTAGCATATTGTTCAATCTGAGGGATTCTGTGGTGTACATATCCTGTAATCTTGTTTTTGAATCTTCTAAAACTTATGAATTGTTCAGGGTCATATGGTGCCCAATGAAAGCTTTGTTTTAGCATAAGTTCATCTCTTAGTATCTTATCTGTGTCTTCCCAGGATTCTTCCCTCTTATTGAAGACAAAAGGGCCCAATTGATGTCTTACCTTGAGCTGTGCGTTTTTCCTAGTACCATAGAAATGAGTCCAATCTGAACTACTAAATTGTCGGAAGTATTCCAGGGAAAAGAGTCTCATGGGGATATACTTCGGCAGCTTGTAGGGAGATAACTGACAGCCATAAATCGTGATCACTGTGTGGTTTTGGTAAAAATACCAGTCACCAATGTTGTAGCCCTTTGAGAGATGTAAAATCCTCTGCATTTCAGCAGAGAGCCTATCAGGAGGAGTCATCATCAACAGGGAAGTGGCTAGGTATATGAACAGGTCAATGAACTCACAATATGTATAAGGAGAATGGTGGACTTCATGGAAGACTGAGGTCCAGAAAATCATAGACCTCTTCTCTCCTTTGGGGTCTAGTCTTTTAAGAGGAACTTGGAAGCTATCAGGTTGATAGTGCAACATTATATGATATATATAGGATGTGTATTTGAACACCCTTTCTCTCTCTAAAATCATGAATTGCTCATGGATTTCATTTGCTATGAAGGTGGCATTATCACACTTGACAGCAGGGGGCTGTCCTGGAGTGAATATGGACATCAATACTAACACAGTCTCATCAACATACTCACTCATTTTGAATCCTAAAATGTAGGATACTTTGTCTATAAGGAGTTTCCCTGCCTCATTGAACCAAACGTGGTGATAAGGAGGAGGCTGATCAGGCTGGCACTTTGATAGCATAAACAATTGAGCAATTCGTGTTATCTCTGAGCTAGGTAGCTTGGCACCTTGATCAAGCAAAAGTTTCATGGTGAGAGGAACCAGAGGCCAAGTTGGCTCAAAGTTTAACATCTCATTTATGGACTAAGGAGTAATATAGAAGAGTACAAATCCAGATGGAGCCATAATTGCTCTTTGTGTGGGATCATAATTTTCACAACATAAATGGATGAAATCAGGCAGCACATTCACTGAAGGGAGGTAATAGATAGGCATGTTGGATTCCCAGATTCCCAAGACATCAGAATTACTTCTGTGGCTATTTCTAATTTCACAGAAGGCTTGCAAGTGAGGCTTGAAACCCATCATATCCTTAATTTGAAAGTCCTTGTCAGCAAGGGGTATCCATTCCAATTCCTTATGTGGTGCATTCAAGGGTGCAATATTCAGGGCCAATGGAGCTTCCATGGTTCACTGATATGTGTTTTTAATTGGATTTAGGAACTGTGTTATAACAGGAACAGAGTACTGGCACTGGGTATTTCATAGGAATTCGATAGGAATTTTTTTCAAACTGAGTTTTGTACACAAATGACCTCACTGGGTAAGATTCAAAGGAGAGACAGATTCTGTAGAGTTTAATTGGTGGCTGGAAAACAGAGGAATAATGCTCTTTTGGAAGTGAGTTGGACCAATTATAACTCAATATTTTGACACTTTTTGGAAATTTTAACGGCAGGAGTGGCTCAAATTGTAGTTTAGATGGGTAATTTGCCGGGGAAAACTGAATTAGCACGTTTTCTTCGAAAAGATGATTACATAGAGACTCAATCTATGGAGGCTTTGTAGGCAGGTGGGTATTTAATTTTGACTTTAGTTGTCCAGGCTCTTTCTGCAGAGAATTTTAGAAAAAGAGGGTTTGTAGACGAACAATGGCTAAATACCTGTTTTACAGGCGACTGGTATGAAATGCAGTTGCAAACTGAGCTGAGGGGGCCGGGTCTGCAGCGTGAACTCGCTTGGGTGACGGACTGGAGCATTGGTGGCAACTTGGACATAACGTGCCTGCACAGTCTCCGCAATATGAAAAACAGAAATAGACACAAACCGTCGTTTCCGCGAGTTTTAGCCAAAATTTGGGTTTGTTCGGGCTTTTTGGCACCTTTTGGGGATGGCGTCAGTATGATGAAATTTGTCCTATAGCGAGATACGGAAGGTGTCGTAGCGGGTGATGTGGTATTGACCTGGACAGATGACATGGCGGACACGGCGGACGGAACGGTAACGCGGGCGTTGGCGTGGGTGCAGACGTGGTGATGACGTGATGCATGACGCGGGCAGCGGGACCAGAGGGCGGTTTGAGGTTTTCATTGGACCACTTTTGGTATGGGGGCGGTTTGCGTCAGAATGGGCCCGATGCAATAGAAAGCCGACGCGCGTCCCGGGGTACGACGGGAAAACCGCTTTCCATTGGGAGCTAACGAATGGACGTGGGGGCGGCTCTGATATCGACGAGAGTCGTTGGATCTGGAGGGCACGATCCAACGGTTGACGAGAGGTATAGATGGCAGAGGTTTACAAAACGGGACCTGCGCTAATATTTTAATGTTTTGGCAAATATATGAGGGTCAAAACTTTTGTTTAAAGGGTTTGTATGGAAATCATGTGGGCGGGTTAGGTGTGGTTGTTTATTTAATCAGGTGTTAAATAAATTCCAAAGACGCGAAGGGTTTTTACAATGTTTCATGTAAACACTATAACTCCCAAAACTTTGCCATATGGCTATAGTTACAAGGGGTGGGGATATTATACATTATTTTGGGGTTTTTTATGTATTCTTATGTACAATAGGGAAGGGGAAATATAACTGGGAGTTTTATACAATAGAGTTAACTTGTTAATATGAATATGAGGGGAAGTGTTGGGTGCATGAAATTGAATCACCTAGACATGGGTGTGGGGAGAAATAAAACTTTACACAAGAAATGTGGCTTTGAGCTTTTAAGTAAACCTGAAGTTTCACTTAAAATTTTATGGAAATGGAGTGAAATTAAGAGTTTGAGCAGATCCCAATCTCTTTGAGGGATGTTAGTGAATGATTATTGTGAGGGGAGAGAAGGGGAGTTAGACATGCAACATCTGATCTATTATCATACCTTTGCCATGGAACTTGAGATATTCATGAAAATAGATCATATTCAAAAAAGGATAACACTGCTGATAGACCTGTTTCTGCAACTTCAATCTACTTACCCATTCTACATTTCCTAACATTTTTCTTCATTTTGATTGGGTGCACTTGAACTAGCAAACCCTGATTTTCCTCTTTTCTTTTGGCTGCCCTCCTATCTAAATCTATCCTTATCTCTTCCAAGGGCTTAGATTGAGCAGTTGGGCCCTTTGCTTCTCTACCTATCTAGGGATCTCCCAATCTTGAACTGTTTGAACAGACCTTATTCTCTATTCTAAAACAAGAAATTTAAACATGATCTAGCCAGGGTTGAACTGTCTGGCTATTCATCAATTGAGAGAAAGTTAGTGATTGCACATTCTAAACTTGCTTTGCAACATGTCGTACAGTAGTAGCATTTTGACAAGCCACTTTCCTGGTCTTTCATTGAGGTTCCTTTTCCTTATCTTTTTCTTGAATTTTTGAGTTTTTGAAAATATGGAACCTTTGTAGCATGGAAAGGATGATCATATTTGGGATTTCCTCAGTCAATCATGAAAAATGACACCTATTGGTATAGGAACCTAACAGTGGCTCCACTTGGGATGGATTTTCCAGGTGAAAAGCCAAGAACAGCAGGTCAAATGGCCTTATCTTCAACTCCTGTTGTAACCTGAATCTTCCTTTTACTGTAAGCCAACCAACTGAATTTTTGTGGCTTAGATGCATTTCTTATAAGCTGGTCTGAACATAACTACAACTCTATCTTTGGTGGTTGGTCAGAGTATTTGCCATCATCTCTATATTTCCCAATTTCTTTCTTGATTGCTTCTCGTAAACTCAAAATACATATCAAGGGCGGTATAACTGTTTGCGTTTTCCTCAAAAATTGTTGCAACTTATTTCCTATCCTACTGCTGAAATAAACTACTAAAATAAACACTTTTTATGTACAAAATACAGTCTTGTTCTGTTAACAAGGAGGATCAAAATAATGCTTGAGCATTCACCCATTGACTGGGCCTTCCCCAGCTTCTGTACTATCCAAGCTCCTCAAGAAATAGGTGTTATTTCCTTGTACAGTCTGAATGACAAAAGGACCTTTCCATAGGAAATCAAATTTTCCATGTTTTCCTTTGTCTTCTCTTCTAGAGTACCACTTCAGCACTTTATCTCCTATGAAGAAATCTTCAGCTTTGGTTCTTTTGTCAAAAATCTTCTTGAGTCTATCTTGCAGAACCTGAGTTCTCTGATATACTTCCTCCCTATTTTGTTGCAAGTGAATAGTTTGCTTGATTCTCCTTTGAATGTCATTGGGTTCTGCTTGTAACTCTTGCAACAATTTGATTACAGGGATTCCCAAGGATGAGGGGAACAAAACCTCCATGCCATAAACCAATTCATATGGGCTGGTTCCAATAGATCTTTTGGTGGTCAATCTGTCTGCCCATAGTGCATTTACCAGTTTTTTATGCCAATTCTTTTTATTCTCCTCCAAGACTTTTTTGATGATGTTGATCAGGCTTTTATTAGATGATTCAGCTAGCCCATTACCTTGAGGGTAATAGGCTGTGGAGTGGCCTAAGGTAATATGCTACTTGTGACAAAAATTGATCATTATTTTGGACTTAAAGGCAACAACATTGTCTGTAATAATCTTCTCTGGACAACCAAATCTAGATAGAATATTGGTTTGTAAGAATTGCATGATGATTGAGTCATTGGCTTGCCTACAAGGGATAGCTTCTATCCATTTGGTAAAGTAGTCCGTGGCAGTCAAAATCCACTTGTGTTGTCCAGAAGAGGAAGGATGAATTTCTCCAATGAAATCTAAACCCCATTGTTGAAAAGGCCTTTCAGTTGAAATGGGTTTGAGAGGTAAGGGTAACAACTTTCTCTTGCCTTCAAAGATCTGGCATTTATGGCAAGAAACTACAAATTTTTTCACATCAGCAAACAGGGAGGGCCAATAAAAACCAGCTCTTAGAATTTTATCAGTTGTTGATTTCCATTACAAGTGTCCTCCACAGTGCCCTGCATGAAATTCCTTGAGTATTTTGTCAGTTTCATCTTGAATTAGGCAATTCAGCAAAATACCTTCATGATTCTTCCAAAATAAAACATTGTCTATAATACAAAACTTTGAAGCTTTCATTTTCAAGAATCGCTTTTTAGTCCTGGATAACCCTGGAGGAGCTTGAAGGTTTAACAATACAAAACATATGTTAGTATACCAAGGTGATTGTAAAAAGGCTTGATTGATCTGTGGAGTCGCCATCTCCTATTCGTTATCCAGTTCATTGATGTCAAGGGCTTGATAATTGGTTTCAGTCATTAATTTAGCTAACCCTTGTCCTTTTATGAGCTTTGTTGGCTTAATTTCAATGTCATATTCTAAAATGTTGGCTATCCATTTGCCCCTTTTACCTTAAATTCCTTCTTGAGTTAGAATATCTTTGACCACCGCATTTGGAACATAGGCAATCACATGAGAGTACAAGATATAAATTCTAAAATCCTTGATGGCCTTTACATGGGCATAGGCCTCTTTCTCCATGATTTGATATTTGAGTGGGGCATCTCTAAGTGCTTTGCTGAAGAAAGCAATGGGTTTCTCACATCCTTGGTCATCCTTTTGTAATAGGATAGTAGCAATAGTATGCTCAAATGCAAAGGAAAAGATTATGAAATCTCTATCAAACTTGGGGCTTGTGAGGATAGACGTTTTAGTTAGAGCTATTTTGATTTCCTCAAAAGCTTGTTTAGCTTATGTGGTCCATTTGACTTTAGAATCTTTCCTCAGCATATTATTCAACAGTATAATTAGCTCGGCCAAATTGGGAATGAATCTTCTTAGGAAATTGATCTTCCCTAGAAAGGCTTGTAATTCCATGATGTTTCTTAAGTGAGGGACTTGGAGAATAGCTTGTATTATGTCCGGATCAATTCTTATTCCATATTTAGAAATTATGTGACCTAGGAGTTTGCCTTCTTCCAGGCCAAACAATGATTTCTTTGGGTTCAATGATATGCCGTATTTTCTGCAAATTAGGAACACTTGCCTCAAATGTTCTAGATGTTCTTGGTCTGATTTTGAAAAAGCAGTGAGGTCATCAAGGTATATGACTAAGAAATCATGGATCTCTTTAGCAAAGGATATGTCCATTGCTCTTTGAAATGTGGCCCTGCATTTTTGAGTCCAAAAGGCATCTTTACATATTTAAAGGTTCCCCAGGGTGTTGTAAAGGCAGTTTTATCTTGGTCATCTGGGTGAACTAAGATCTGATTAAATCCTGAGAATCCATCTAACAATGAGATCCTAGAAGCACCTACTACCCTTTAAAATGTGATCCATCTTGGGTAAGGGGTAGTGGTCTTTGAGAGAAACGTTTTTCAAATTTCTCAGGTCTACACAGAGTCTTATCTCTCCGGTTTTCTTCCTAGTGGGCACTAGATTTGAAATCCATTCTGAAAACCTAATAGGTGAAATTATTCCAGCCTGATACATTCTTTTAACCTCCTTTTTAATAATAGGAAGGAGGACTGGATTAACCCTTCTTAGCTTTTGTTTAAAAGGTTTTTGATTTTCTTTCAAGGGTATTGTATGTTGGATAACAGAAGTGTCATAGGATTTGAGGTCCTCATAGCTCCATGCAAAGACATCTTGGAACTCTGTAAATAACTTAATGCATTTCAGCTTTTGGTCAGGAGGCAATGTTTTGGAGAGTTTTACCATTTTGGGATTTTCAGTGGTTCCAATGTTGCAGTCCTCAATTTCTGCATTCAATGGTTGCATTTCTGGCTTTCTTGGAATATCATTTGAATCAAATATATCCTCCAAAGGAGTTAGGCCTGTGGGCAGAACATTATCCTTTAGTTCACTTCGGATTCTCCCTCAGCCATTTCATCAAGATCCATTTGTTTAAGCTCTTGTAGATTTTTGTTATCAAAAGTTGTTGGATGCAAAATCAAATTTGTTGTTTCAGCTGATATATTTTGCTCAATTTTGTCTATTTGTTGTTGATCATCAATAGTGCTTGTGTCTATGTTTGTACTTGAGAATTCCCCTTTTAAAGTGAGGAAATTATTGATTTGGGTATCATTTTCAAACACTTGCTAATTTTTCACATTATCCAGGACAGCAGGTCTGTGTTTAATCTCAACAGTAAATTGATGATTGGGCTCGAATGGCAGCTTGCAAGTGCTGGCAAAGGTTGCCAAACTATGTGCATGTAAATTGTGTTTTCTTGGAATTTTGGTGAGCTGAGATTCTAAGAAGGTGTTCAGTATTTCAATGGTTGCACCCCTGTAAGCTCTTAGCCTAACAAATTTTCCCTTCATCTGTTGTATTATCAAATCTGAGTCCCCTAGAATTGAAATCTTGGTCACCCCTAGACTTCTAATCAGTTTTAAGTCCCAGCAAAAGGGCTTCATATTCGGCCATATTGTTTGTGCATCTGAAATTTAGCCTATATGCATGACCTTGAGCATGGTCATTTTTCATGTTGTGTATCCAAATCCCTGCCCCTGCTCCCAATTTGTTCACTGATCCATCAAACTCTAAGTACCATAATATTTCTTGATTATCACTAGTTTCAGGAGTTTTGGAAACTTGCTCAGTGGGCAGATTTGGATTTTGTAGCTCATATGGCGTGTCTTATTCATTTGTTGTATTAATTTCATCAACAATTTTTTGATCCTGGGCACTAGATTGTTGATTTATGCTCTTTGTCTGTGCTGTTTCTAGGAGTTTGGTATCAGTTTTGGGACACATCTCAGCATTATATAAGATGAATGAATCCATATCATAATGTATAGAATAGATGGGGAAGTTTTGGGGTTTCTCTTGACTGCTAACCACCTATTTCATCAATGTTTCCCGGTACAATCTCTTTGGGTAACCAAAGACTGAAATGGTGGCATATGACATATCTAGTTGCAAAGATCCTTCGAGTTTTGCACCCCAAGGTCTGGATAAAAGCATGCCATATTTAGGTGGGATATCGGCTACCACCACATCCATCAAGATTGTCTTGGTTGGATATTGTACTAAAGATACACAAAGGTCTTTAATTAGGCCTAGACACCTGACCTGGCTGGAATCAAATGAGAACAAGTCTTTATATGGCCTTGTGATGTCTAGGTCTAGCTTTTCCATCACAGATTTAGGCATCAGGTTATGAGAAGCTCCCGAATCAAACATTGTGTTATGTAGCACTTTGTCATGAATGTTCAAGCTCACATAGAATGGAGGAACTCCTCCACCTACTGTTTTACCATTGACTTCAGGACCAAAAAATAGTTCTGGTTGGTCATCTAGAACATTGACTGCATCCCAGGTCTCTGATATTTGAAGCAACCTATTAATTTGTTCCCTAAAAACCTCATGTTTAGCCAATTCAGACAGTGGAATGGCTATTTTTAACTTGCCTATTTCTGTTTCTAGGTTAAAGGGTTTTTCCACTTGAATCCTTGTGTTGTGGACAACAAACTTCTCCTTTTCTGTTGTGTTTTCTATGTTCTTTTCTTTATCAGCAGTGTTGTTAGGAACTGCATCTGTCTTAGAATTAACTACAACAGATCTGTTTAGACTTTATTTTGGAAAAGAGGAGGAAGATGGCTGTAAGTCTGAAATGTCCTCTATGATGGGCTTCTTTGGGTTGAGGTCCGTTTTAGCAGGGAGATCTATGAGGGGAGAAGTATCCTTAGCTCTCTTGGGATGTTTGGTATTTTTCAATTTGCTAGGTTCAGGTACATCTATCATTCTACTTCTTAATTTGTATTGTTTATGAACCTCATAGACAGCTGCATCATAGCCTTCTTTGAAATCAAATGATTCTCCAGACTTGGTTTGAAATTGATTGAAATTATGAGCCTCTTGATCATCCTGTTTTAGGAAAATTTGTTGCTCACTGTTTAAACCCAATAGATTGATTTTGGTATCCTCTGTTGGCTCACTAGAGGTTGAAGCTTCGGCATAATTCTCTTGAAATGGAGGTCTGATGTTCTGGTCAGGGCCAGCCCTTCCAACATTTGGATTTTGGTTTTATCTAAAGTTTGGGTCTCTTGTTGTGTTAGTTGGTTTCCCTTCCCAGGATGATTTCCTTTCAATTGTTTCCACTCTATCTCCAAGTCTATCCATACCTTTAATGATTGCATCTAGATTTTGCTCAAATGTAGAAGGCTCTTCTTTGAAATTTGTTCTCCTTTCAGCTCTCGCCCGATTTCGTTTAGCAATTAGGTTTGCCTCTACACTAACAGCTATATTCTGCATGTCTACTAAGCTTAACGGGGCTCTTTCCCTCAGCTCATATGCCATGTCAGAATCAAATCCATCAAGGAATTTGATCAAGGCTAAATCAGGTGGAGGTCTAAGGTTCTAGGGAATAACACTATAGACATTATTGAACCTGGCACAATAGTCTTGAACGGTTTCTTGTGGGCCCCTTTTCAAGTTGTCATATTCAGTTAAAATGTGTAAAGGGTCTTTCTTCTTTTCCCATCTATTTAAGAAGGATTGATAAAGGGCTTCCAGATTAGCTATAGAATTTGCAACAAGTGCTCTAAACCAAGTCCTTACATCAACAGTTAGACTTTGGGCAAAGATCTTCATTCTCACATCATCATCAATTCCATAGTTCTCAAAATAATCTTGCATTTTCTTGGTGTGTTTTTGAGCTGTATAGGAGCCAGTACCATCAAAGTAGGTGATTTTTCTTTGGTAGTCTTGAGGCATAGCCCCTGGATTTGAAGGCAACTGCAAGGGAGCATAATGGTTTGCCATATTTTTAGGGATAAATGGGACAACACGAAGGAATAAGATGGCTAGAAGAGAGGGGACAAGAGTGGAAGTATGAGCAATGGATAGGGGAGTGGAGAGAATACTTTGAGGTGTGGATGAAGAGATTGGTGAGGCTGTAGTGTTAACAGAAAGGACTGCTACTCTCCCAGGGGTAAGCTTAGATTTTGTAAGGTTTTGTTGAAGTATATCAAGGTTTAAATCAGTAGATTCTAGACTTTCTTGTCTCCTAAGGGTCTTAGAAATCAAGTTAGGATTTTCAAAAATAGCTGGAGGATTAGGATCTGGATTTGATCTGGTGTAACAAGTTTTCTTTTTTGGAGCCAGCTTCTAAGTTTGTTTTTGGTATTTTCTGGAAGTTTTTTGAAGGAAGCCTTTTCTCTTGAAATATAGAATACAGATAGCTTTGAAGTTTCCTTAAAATATGTTAAAGACAAGGAGACTGATAAAATCTTTGGGACAATTGTTTAGAGCTTAAAGCTAGATTGGAGGTTGACTGAAGCAGCGCTTATTTACTCTTGTAAATGCACAGCAAAAACAGTTTCAAAGGCTACTTGGCTAACTTGAGTCTCCAGTCTCCATCTGTAGCTTTAGAAAATAGACAACAGTAACAAACAGTCGTTCAGGTCCCCAGTGGAGTCGCCAATGATGTTATCACTCAGGTTGTTCCCTAGGAGAGCTCAAAAATAAGGGAATACGGCCGAGGTAACCACTGCCCAGTCTTTTAGCTGCAGATTCTAGCCAATTTGCAACTAGAGAGGGCTCTCTCTTTGTGATTTAGATTTGTTTGATTCTATGTCAGGCTAGTTATGAAGCACAAGTTTTGTTTGGCATTTGGAAAGTGACATTCAGTAGAAATGAGCTGCAAAGTGTGGGAAGTTCAGACCATTGGGTTAATGGAGTCAATGAATAATAACTTATGGGTATGTTTTCTTGGCAAAAGGAAGGACTACAGAGCAAGATAATTACCCATGGAACAATATTTGAGTTGGAATTTAAGATGATTGAGGTCAGGGAATGAAAGGCAATTAAGAATCTTTCATTAAGCTAATAGAGGGAAAAGTGAAAGAATATCATCAAGGAGCAGTTAGAATTCCTCAACTATATTCAGAGTGTAAGACCAAAGAGACAGGAGAAATCAAGAATTCCTGCCTATGCTAGTTTATGTAGAAAACATAAAAAAATTGACAGGAATTGAACACAGAGTACAACCAAGTAAATTCTGAGTTATTCTTTTTTCCTGCAATTTAGAATATGATATATAAACGATACTTAACACATAGAAACAGTAAAGTGAGAGTTAAAAAGACTTATTGATCCATAAGGTAGCGCAAGAATTCTGCAACACATTCATTTGTCAATAATGCCATAACCAACAAGTTAACCAGCAAAGCATTCCAGCAATCTTATTTCTGAAGGGTTCTTGAAGAATTACAACATAGGTCCAGAATGATATTCACCAACCAACAACAATACATATCTTGAGGAGGTATTTATAAAAGAGTTTACAAAATATCCCGTAGGAAAATATCAAGTAATAAATTCATCCATCTACTTTGGCAAGGGCAATAACTGATATGGAAAACCGCGCAGAAATAAATGAATGAATAACTATACTGTACTGGCCGCCTTAGGTGTCCCATTATTGTTGAATTTTCGGTTTAAGTAGTCGGCTGATGGCTGCTTCTCTGATTTGCGTTCCTGATGTGCTGTCACTTGCCACCTGTGCCTGAGTTTGTCTCAACGCTTTTAGCACGAACTCCATTCTTTGTCAATTTTATTTTCTAATAAGAGACCCATACCTTGCAATCTACCTTTAATGTAGACAATTTTACAAAAAGAGAATCAAACTACCTTGGCAAGACCTCAAGCATGCTCTGCCACCATTGATTTGTTGGTAACTGATGTTTTTTCAGTTTAATTAATGTCTTAGCAGCTTCAGTATACCTGTAATAATTTGGCTGGACTTCAAAGAGATGTGTTATCTCATGTTCAATGTAAAACAAATTTTCTAATTTGTCATATAAACTTTGTCCACAGGGAGGCATTGTCTCCTCTGAAATGCTTGATGATGCTGTAATTTGATTGGTAACATAGGTATTTAGCCTGTGAGCATACTGTTCATGTTTTAACAGCCTCCCATTGTTGGTGAATAAGCTGGGTAACCCTTTGCTCTGCAACACTACAAACTTTTGTCTGAAGGCATTTACTTCTATCTGCATTTCTTGGCACTTTCTTTCTATAGTTTGTACAAAATTCCTCATGGTTAGCACCTTTTTCACTCTCAAAATAGTCTATGTTCTGTTCTGAATATCTAGAGCTGCTAGCTGCTCACTGGTATAAGTATTCAAAAAATGAATTAGTTGATTGGCCTGCTCGGGCTTATTTGCCAATAATGCTCTGGCTTTTTGGGTCTCATATTGAGCTAACCCTATCAATTCAATCTGGTCAAAAATAGTCTGTATTGATGCCCATTGATCAGTAATGGACTGGCCAATTTTATCCCACAAAATAGTTTTGATTTCTGTTAGAGTTTTGTGAAGAGTAAGGTCCTTTTCCAAGGCTTTTATTTTATTTTCCAGGGCCTTCACTTCTCTTGTCTTCTCAGCCACAATCATTTTTGATTTGTCATAATTCACCTCAATCTTGGCCAGTTTTTCCTTGGCTTATTTTAATTCTGCCATTTGGAGTTCCAAAGCCTTTATTTCTTTCATCATATCTTCCATGCTCAAGCTAGCATCTTGTCCTGCTGCTATTGTAGTTGTTGTTGAAGTTGAGTACCTGCTGTTGATGCTGGATCAGTAGGAGGGGCTACTATGGTGACTGTAGGAGGAGCAACTGTAAGATTTGGAGTTGTTTGAGCTGGCTGAGAGGCCAACTCCCCTTGTTTTCCTTGCAGTGTTGTCTCCAAGGCTTTCTCTGTATCTAGCAGTCTTTGACTCATCCTCATTAACAAACTTACCACATCCTCCTCTTCTCTTTGCTATGCCACTTCTATGGTCTGAGGGTGCATTGTAATTGGCAGCTTGAGTCGTCTTCTGAGGGCTGCTATGTCTTCTTCTTTCTTTTTAATTAAGGCCTGTGTTCCCTTGGGATCCTTGGGATAAGGTCCCAGTTCCATGATAATCTCCTCCGAGGATTTAATTCTGTTATCCTAGGCTAATGAGGAGGCCTTTTCCAGTTCCAATTGGGCAGAAGTATTGTACAATGAATTTTGCAGTTTATGAGCCAGTAATGCTTTGTCTGCCAAGGTAGAGTATACCATTTCTCCGGCTTGTTTGTGTAACTCAATCTGGTCCATTGGGTGGATGTCTTTAGCAAGAACTTCCAGATTGGTCCTGATATAATCAGCAGCTGACTGTGGTTGCGGTGTGGTGGCCCTGAAGTGACTAAGGGTCATCTTCCCTGCTTGGATATCATAGGCTGCCATTAGCTTTTGTTGATTGGTGGGAGCCATTCTTAGCAATTGGTTATATAACTGGAACCTTACTGGCTCATTTTTGGCCTTGATTTCAGTGAATTCTTTCTTGATTTCAGAGCCTTGCTTGCTCTGTTTCTTGGTGGATGTAACCTCCACACCATGCTGGCTCTCTTGCTCCTGTTGAAATGAGCTAGTTGATGTTTCCAAAAATGGAGGAATCTGCTGTTTAGTTGTTTCCTCACCCCTTAGGCTGCCTGCTGTCTCCTGTGTAAATTCCTCCTCATAACAGGGGTTCAACCTTTGCCTCTTCTCCCCTTGCTGTTATGTGGATGCCCCTGTGGGTGTCTCTTCTGGTCTGCCCCTTTTCTTGGCTCTTTCCTCATTAAGAGGAGTTTGTAACACAAGGATTTCTGTTACCTTTGCTTGTGTTGAAGGGCCTTTCCCTTGACCTTTTTCCTGGGCTGTATCTAGCCGATCTGCCATTGTATTTTGCTGCTTTGAATGTTGTACTTCTTTGCCTTCCCCTGCAGGTGGAGTAGTCTCTTGAGCAGGTTGTTGTGAAGATGTGGTAGATGATGTGCTTGCCCCAATGTGTTGTGGCAATGTGAAAGGGCCCTGTCCAAAAGAATCTAGGTCAATTGTCTTCTCAAAGTCTTTCATTTCTTTTTCTAATCTCTCTTCTTCAGTAAGCTCTTCAACTAGTGTACCCTCTACCCATTCCTGTCGATTAGCATATTGTTCAATCCGAGGGATTCTGTGGTGCACATATCCTGTAAGCTTGTTTTTGACTCTTCTAAAACTTATGAAATGTTCAGGGTCATATGGTGCCCAATGAAAGCTTTGTTTTAGCATAAGTTCATCTCTTAGTATCTTATCTGCGTCTTCCCTCTTATTCAAGACAAAAGGGCCCAATTGATGTCTTATCTTGAGCTGTGCGTTTTTCCTAGTACCATAGAAATGAGTCAAATCTGAACTACTAAATTTCCGGAAGTATTCCAGGGCAAAGAGTCTCATGGGGACATACTTCGGCAGCTTGTAGGGGGATAACTGACAGCCATAAATCGTGATCACTGTGTGGTTTTGTTAAAAATACTAGTCACCAATGTTGTAGCCCTTTGAGAGATGTAAAAGCCTCTGCATTCAGCAGAGAGCCTGTCAGGAGGAGTCATCATCAACAGGGAAGTGGCTGGGTATATGAAGAGGTCAATGAACTCACAATATGTATAAGGAGAATGGTGGACTTCATGGAAAACTGAGGTCCAGAAAATCACAAACATCCTCTCTCCTTTGGGGTCTAGTCTTTTAAGAGGAACTTGGAAGCTATCAGGTTGATAGTACAGCAGTAGATGATATATATAGGATGTGTATTTGAACACCCTTTCTCTCTCTAAAATCATGAATTGCTCATGGATTTTATTTGTTATGAAGGTGGCATAATCATACTTGACAGTAGGGGGCTGTCCTGGAGTGAATATGGACATCAATACTAACACAGTCTCATCAACATACTCACTCGTTTTGAATCCTAAAATGTAGGATATTATGTCTATAAGGAGTTTCCCTGCCTCATTGAACCAGAGTTGGTGATAAGGAGGAGGCTTATCAGGCTGGCACTTTGGTAGCATAGACAACTGAGAAATTCGTGTTATCTCTGAGCTATGCAGCTTGGCACCTTGATCAAGCAAAAGTTTCATGGTGAGAGGAACCAGAGGCCGATTTGGCTCAAAGTTTAACATCTCATTTATGGACTGAGGAGTAATATAGAAGAGTGCAGATCCAGATGGAGCCATAATTGCTCTTTGTGTGGGATCATAATTTGCACAACATAAATGGATGAAATCAGGGAGCACATTCACTGAAGGGAGGTAATAGATAGGCATGTTGGATTCCCAGATTCCCAGGACATCAGAATTGCTTCTGTGGATATTTCTAATTTCACAGAAGGCTTGCAAGTGAGGCTTGAAACCCATCATATCCTTAATTTGAAAGTCCTTGTCAGCAAGGGGTATCCATTCCAATTCCTTATGTGGTGCATTCAAGGTTGCAATATTCAGGGCCACTGGAGCTTCCATGGTTCACTGATCTGTGTTTTTTAATTGGATTTCGGAACTGTGTTATAACAGGAACAGAGTACTGGCACTGGGTCTTTCACAGGAATTCTTGTCAAACTGAGTTTTGTACACAAATGACCTCACTGGGTAAGATTCAAAGGAGAGACAGAGTCTGCAGAGTTTAATTGGTGGTTGGAAAACAGAGGAATGATGATCTTTTGGAAGTGATTTGGACCAATTATAACTCAATATTTTGACACTTTTTGGAAATTTTAACGGCAGGAGTGGCTCAAATTGTAGTTTAGATGGGAAATTTGCCGGGGAAAACTTAATTAGCACGTTTCCTTCGAAAAGATGATTACATAGAGACTCAATCTACGAAGGCTTTACAGGTAGGTGGGTATTTAATTTTGACTTTAGTTGTCCAGGCATTTTCTGCAGAGAATTTTAGAAAAACAAGGTTTGTAGACAAATAGTGGGTAAATACCTGTTTTACAGGCGACTGGTATGAAATGCAGTTGCAAACTGAGTTGAGGGGGCCGGGTGTGCACCGTGAACTCGCCTGGGTGACAGACTGGAGTGTTGGTGGCGACTTGGACATAACGTGCATGCACAGTCTCCGCAATATGAAAAACATAAATAGACACAAACCGTCATTTTCGCGACTTTTAACCAAAAGTTGGGTTTGTTCGGGCTTTTTGGCGCCTTTTGGGGATGACGTCAATATGACGTAATTTGTCTTGTAGCAGGATACGGAAGGTGTCGTAGCGGGTGACGTGGTGCTGACCTGGACAGATGACATGGATGACGAAATAGTAACGCGGGCACTAGCATGGGTGCAGACGTGGTGATGATGTGATGCATGACGCAGGTAGCGGGACCAGAGGGCGGTTTACGGTTTTCATCAGACCACTTTTGGTACGGGGGCAGTTTGCGTCAGAACGGGCCCGATGCAATAGAAAGCCGACACACATCCCGGGGTACGGCGGGAAAACCACTTTCCATCAGGATCTAACGAACGGACGTGGGGGTGGCTCCAATATCGACGAGAGCCGTTGGATCTGGAGGGCGCGATCCAACTGTTGACGGGAGGTATAGATGGCGGAGGTTTACAAAACGGGACCCGCACTAATATTTTAATGTTTTTGCAAATATATGCGGGTCAAAACTTTGGTTTAAAGGGTTTGTATGGAAATCATGTGGGCGGGTTAGGTGTGGCTATTTATTTAACCAGGTGTTAAATAAATTCCAAAGGCGCGAAGGGTTTTTATAATGTTTCGGGTAAACACTATAATTCCCAAAACTTTGCCATATGGCTATAGTTACAAGGGGTGGGGATATTATACATTTTATTGGGGTTTTTTATGTATTCTTATGTAGAATAGGGAAGGGGAAATATAAATGGGAGTTTTATACAATAGCGTTAACATGTTAATATGAATATGAGGGGAAGTGCTGGGTGCATGAAATTGAATCACCTAGACTTGGGTGTGGGGAGAAATAAAACTTTACACAAGAAATGTGGCTTTGAGCTTTTAAGTAAACCTGAAGTTTCACTTAAACTTTTATGGAAATGGAGTGAAGTTAAGAGTTTGAGTAGATCCCAATCTCTTTGAGGGATGTTAGTGAATGATTATTGTGAAGGGAGAGAAGGGGAGTTAGACATGCAACATCTGATCTATTATCATACCTTTGCCATGGCACTTGAGATATTCATGAAAATAGATCATATTCAAAAAAGGATAACACTGTTGATAGACCTGTTTCTGCAACTTCAATCTACTTACCCATTCTACAATTCCTAACATTTTTCTTCATTTTGATTGGGTGCACTTGAACTAGAAAACCCTGATTTTCCTCTTTTCTTTTGGCTGCCCTCCTATCTAAATCTATCCTTATCTCTTCCAAGGGCTCAAATTGAGCAGTTGGGCCCTTTACTTCTCTACCTATCTAGGGATCTACCAATCTTGAACTGTTTGAACAGACCTTATTCTCTATTCTAAAACATGAAATTTAAACATGATCTAGCCAGGGTTGAACTGTCTGGCTATTCATCAATTGAGAGAAAGTCAGTGATTTCACATTCTAAACTTGCTTTGCAACATGTGGTACAGTAGTGGCATTTTGAGAAGCCACTGTCTTGGTCTTTCATTGAGGTTCCTTTTCCTTCTCTTTTTCTTGAATTTTTGATTTTTTGAAAATATGGAACCTTTGCAGCATGGAAAGGATGATCATATTTGGGATTTCCTCAGTCAATCATGAAAAATGACACCTATTGGTATAGGAACCTAACAGCCCCCTCGAGGAGGCTGATTTTGAAGGCGTTGATCTCTCTTTTATTCTATTTTGTGAGCTGGTTGCATAACATTTTCTTCTATGATGTATTCATAAATGCATGAAAAAGCATTTAAAAACCATGTATACAAACACATAAAGAAGAGGCAACATAAAGGAGATCATAAGAAAATGTGCACAAAGTTTAATAACAGAGTTCGTCAAGTGTGGACTACGTCTCCGGGCCCTAGGTCAATAGTGGGGAGGTCACTTCATTAGTCTCAGTAGAAGAAGATGAGTACATGGAAAAATCTCTGTCATTACAAGAATGGAACTCTCATCTCGAGTGGCAATGTATGTCCTACAAAGAGGTGTTCTCCTACAAAGAACTCTCACTCACAAATACGTTCTCCTTTGATATGACAAAGAAATGGCTTCTCACAAAAGTGGCTTAAAATGGACACTCTCACATAAGTGGCAATAGGTCCTCTTGAATCTGTTGGTCAGATTGGCAATAGGTCCTCTTGAATCTGTTGGTCAGATTCAAATCATACTCATCATCATCATAATCATCTCGCAATTCTAAGACCAATGGATGTAAACATGACTACTTTATAAAAAATAGTCAATATGGTCCTCTTTTAGCACTACACCACCTCAGTTTACATGCAAAGGCTCAAGTGATGAATTTCTTGCAAAGATTTAGATCTTGTCGCCCTGCTGCAGCATACAAAGATCACAAGAACTTGCAATATACATCCATCCTTTTTCCGAAAGAAAAACAAGCAAATGGCCAAAATGCATCATTATAACTCTCAATCTGAAGATGATATGAAAATCAGTTGCTTAGATGCAAAAAAAGACTATGCCATCGTGATCCTTGCAAAAAATCGGTTCAAATGAGTATGAACTTGGTCCCATGCTGACACTGTCAAATCTAGGCCTCTAGGGAATCTAAAAGATTCCTCACAGCATCAGGGAATATTCTCTGTGTCAAGGTTACGCCATGGAACTAGGCATGTCATGGTTCCACCCTCCACCTTCATACTGCCTGCATCACCCTCACCTCAGCCTTAGTGATTCCATTCCTCACTACGCTCAGCGCCATTTTTCTATCCCTTGTCAAATGGAAAATGCATTGCTTAAAAGGGTGATTGTTGACAAACCTACTAAGTTCCCACTAGTTGGTCGGTTGGTTAATAGTCTATTGGTAGGCACTTGACCTGTCAGATCCTGGGTTCAATACTTGCTCGTGGCCCCTAATAATATAACAAAAATTGTTCTTTTATTATCGTTTGTTTGTTTTATCCTGTTGTTTATGGTGGCTGACTATTGGATGATTTCATTAGTTTGGGGGTTGGCGGCCATGGGCTGCTGGCGGGTCTTGGGTTCAATACCTGCTCGTGCCCCTAATAATATAACAAAATTTGTTTTTATGTTTTTTGTTTGTTTTTTTTTTTGTCGTTTGTTTGTTTTGTCTTGCCGTTTATGGTGGCCAACTAGTGGACAATTTCATTAGGTGGGGGGTTGGCGACCATTGGTCGTTGATAGGTTCGACTCCATCCAGCCTATTCAAATTTTGGCGCGACCTTTTGATTTGGTGGGTCCGCCACTTTTGCTGACCCGCCCCATATTAAAATATGGTTGTATGTTGGTTTTAGGGTTGGGCAGGTCCATTAGGCCCACCAACCCATATTAATACATATTTTTTTATTTTTAACAATAAAGCACAAATATGTTTTCCAAATTTTGTTAGGGGTCATCGCCAAAATTAATCATGTGACAATTTGACCAGTTATTTCTACTGTTAAAGCTGAATTTGTCACGTGGTTTGTTGCTGCCAAATTTAGTGGAATTTTGCTAATTTTGGCGATGTCACAAACTTTTGTGCTGTTGCTATTTTTATCTGGCAGTGCGCTAGATTTAGCTAAAGTCTACAAAAGTTAGCCGAGAATTTGACCGAACTACCAATTTTTTCGGAGCTCCAAATTTATCTAGTTGTCCACTAAACTTGTCCTTCTACCTATTTTGACCATAAATTTTGACTGGCCATAAGTTGCGCTTATAAAGTCAGATTGAGGTGTCATCTATGCCATTGGAATCAAGATGACAATCTCTTCGATTTGGTTTTGGTTTCGATGAGATCCGAAGAAATAAATTTTTGAGCTTCTCGAGAGCCACCTAGATCAATGTTTGGGGGGTAAGATAAATAGATAAAGGAGGAGAGACAGAGGGAGATATAGATATAGATGGAGGGGGGAGAGGGGAAGTGGAGAGAGACACATAAAGGGAGGGAGGGAGAGAGAGATATAGATATGGAGAGAGAGAGAGAGAGCATGTGTGTTTGGTGGGGTGAGATAAAGAGACAAAGATGGAGAGATGGAGAGAGATATAGATATAGACAGTGGGGGGAGAGAGAGGGAAGAAGAGAGAGACATATAGATGGATGGAGATAAACTTTTTGATCGTATGAATATTTTGGTTTTTCACTGAAATAGATGCATCGATTTCAGTGTTGATGTTGATGTTGATTCCTAATCCTATTTGATTGATTGCACAAGATGTATTGATTTCAGTGTGGTTATGAAATCACTGCCAAAATTAATCATGTGACAATTTGACCAGTTCTTTCTACCATTAAAGCCAAATTTGTCATGCAGTTTGTTTCTTCCAAATTTAGTGGAATTCTGCTAATTTTGGCGATGTCACAAACTTTTGTGCTACTGCTATTTTTATCTGGAGGTTCGCTAGATTTAGCTAAAGTCTACAAAAGTTAGTTGGGAATTTGGTCGGACTGCCAATTTTTTTTGGAGCTCCAAATTTATCTAGTTGTCTGCTAAACCTGTCCTTCGGTCTATTTTGACCATGAAATTTGACTTGTCATAACTTGCGCATGCGAAGTCAGATTGAGGCGTCGTCTATGCCATTGGAATCAAGATGATGAGCTCTTCGATTTAGTTTTGGTTTCGATGAGATCCGAAGAATTTAATTTTTGAGCTTCTAGAGAGCCTAGATCAATGTTTGCAGGGTGAGATAAAAAGACAAAGAAGGAGAGACAAAGGGAGATAGAGATATAGATGGAGGGGGGAGAGAGAGGGAAGAAGAGAGAGACATATAGAGGGCGAGAGATAAACTCTTTCATCTTATCAATATTTTGGTTTTTCACTGAAATAGATGCATCAATTTCAGTGTTGTTGTTGATTCCTAATCCTATTTGATTGATTGCACATGATGCATTGATTTCAGTGTGGTTATTGATGTCTAATCCTATTTGATTGCTTGCACTAGAGGAAGAGAAACATACTCTGTCATATTATGAATATTTTGGTTTTCCACTAAAATAGATGCATTTATTTCAGTGTAGATGTTGATTCCTAATATTGTTTGATTGATTGCACATGATGCATTGATTTCAGTGCAGCTGTTGATTCCTAATCCTATTTGATTGGTTGCACCAGATGCATTGATTTTAGTGGAGTTATTCATTTCTACTCCTATTTGATTGCTCAAACTACATGCATTGCTTTCATTGTAGATGTTGATTTCTAATACTATTTGATTTCTTGCACTAGATGCATTGATTTCAATGTAGATGTTGATTTCTAATCCTATTTGATTGATTGCGCTAGATGTATTGATTTCAATGTAGATGTTTATTTCTGATTTGACGTGACTAGATGTATGATGTACATTAATTTCAAAGTAATTAGATTAATAGTGTGCATTGGTTTGATTGGAAGCACAAAATAATTATTGACGATGTCATTGTTTTTTTGTTACAATAATTGAACCATAAATAAAATACTTGAATTTTCATCTTCAGTAAAATGTTCACTACCTGAAACGCTTTCTTCTTGGAACAATAAAATATTTGTAATTGACTGCATTCTTATTATTCTCATTTTCCCATAATTCAACATTGTTAGTCACTTTGCATTCAAACGAGGTAATATAAAACAACTACCATTGAAAATTACTTGGAGTTTAACACTCCATAGTCATAATGATTGACTTTGGAGAAAGCTATTATTAATATTGCAGAGAAAGAGAGACCAGGTAAGATGTTGACTTTAATAGCTTGAGTTAAAGATTCGAATGGTCTACGATTTCAACTTTCGATCGACATGGAAAGATGACAAGACTAATAGGTGTGACAATAAGAACAACAGAAGAAAGTAGTTTGAGATTGATCACAATGAAGACTAAGACTATTTGTAGTTGACTACATTCTTATTATTATTTTTTTTGTTGACTAGTGGAATCGGCAATGTCGGTGGTATCGTACTCACGTGGGTCGAATCCCACCGGCTGCCATTATAACCTCTAGGAGGAACCGCCCAGCCCACAAGAATGGCCCTCAGTTAAGACAAGACTCGAACTCATGACCTGCACAGCGGCACAGACGACTTAGCAGATCGTCTGCTGGCCACGAGACCAAACCTCTGCGGACTCTACATTCTTATTATTCACATTTTCTTTCATTCAACATTTTTAAATTTTCACTTTGCATTCAATTTTTTTATTTCATCATTTTTCATCATTCAAGTTATTAATTGTCTCTATCATCTCAACAAACTAAACTAAATGAGCAAATTCAAAATTAAAATAAAATGATTAGATTTATCTTAGACATATTTAACATATTAGAATGATAAAAATAATTAGATGTTCAATAAATTTTGTGGGACAACAAATGACTAAAACTAACCTAGATCCATTTTAACCCTAGATCTATCAAACACAAAAAGAAAAAAACTTTTGATATACAAACATTTCCTCAAATTTTACACTAATTTTTTTTTTTTGACAAATTAAGAAATTTGATCCTTCTGACTTTTAATAAATTTTTAAATAAATCTAAACTAATTATATAAAATTACAATATATTAATATAATTATAAATAACAAATAACAAATTATTTTTTATTATTTAATTGGAAGATTTGAATAAATTATGCATGATATATTGATTGGTTTGATTAAATATCTCTTAGTCACCCTACAAAGAAAGATATGATTATGCATGATAACTATTCCCATATCCATTCCTTTGACTCATTTTACCCTTTTCCATGGTGTTGGCAGGGTGACATTAGCAAGTTAGCATCATCACCTTGATATTGGGAATGTGCTTTTTTCTTAATTTTCTATGTTGTGCTTGACCGAATGAACCTTAGATTCACTCAATATTTACGTGGAAGGAAGTATTAAAAGATGCTAAATCTTAATATTGTAATGGAAAATGACTAACTTGTCAAATCTTTTTAAAGGAAATTTCTTGGATACATTTAAAAAGTGGATGCCTTAGACTCGATCTTGATCTTAATGATTATAATATATAAATTTAAGTCAATTTGTTACTACAATAACAATAGACAATCTTAAATGGGTGGGGTAATTTAAGCTTGACCATTAAGTAATGTTCCTCATTCTACCTTCAACTTTCCAATGTTCAAAGGAACATATATGGGGCCCATGAGAATTCCATGCATGAACTTTCCAATGTTCAAAGGAACATATATGGGGCCCATGAGAATTCCATGCATTTGGGACGGTGCCGACCTTATTGTTTTAAATTATATTATTTTTTCAAGCATGGTCAAGCTTTTGTTGGTTTATAGTGTGAAAATGATTATTGTTATATTGATTGCGGTTTATAGCATTTTGATCTTAAACTTTATACATTTAAATTTTGGATATTAGTATTCAATTTTTTTTTAAATAAATAAAGCGAGGTATTTTTAATTTAGTATGGAGAGATGTTATATAATTTATGTTAGGTAAACATTGTGATTGAATCAAATTAAAAACAATAAAATAAACATATATATATTAAAAAATATAAAGTAAATTAATAATTATATTTTAGTTAAATATTTAATTGGGTCAAATTTATAAATAAAAAATAAAAATAAAATAATATTATAATGATGAGTTATGAATAATTAAATTAGTCTAGATCTATCTTAACTCTGAATCTACCAAGCCTTGAGAGAGATCAAATCTTTTGAGGTACAAACTTTGTTTAGAGTGAAAAGAGATTTGATCCTTCTTGGCACTGGGTAGATCCAGAATTAAGATGGATTTAGGTTGGTATATTTTATAATGGTTTTAGGGCACTCAAATTATGGAGAGTTCACAATTTAAACATGTGATTCTAATAAATCTTTGTTGGATTCTGCTCAAATTAGATAGAAAAACACGCTAAGAAAACCTCCCAAACATATAACAAATAGAATTACGGGTTTTACAATTGGTTTTATGAAAAAATAACATCTTGGTTCATCTTATCCTAACGATGAACCACACTAGATGGCTCGAAACGCGTTGACCAAAAAAGTCTCATGTGATTTTTTATGAAAAAAAATCTTTCCTTTATACACATTATGGATCATACAAGCCTCAATTAAGAGATTTTGAATCATTTTAAAATCAACCGAAACCTCACGTCTTATACTTAATTTTAATCAGGGTTAAAACCAAATTTAGTCTATAAAAAAGGTGAAGTATTTTGAATGTTTATCCCATACTTTTGATTCAATGTTAAATGCATAATGCTTCATTGATAGAAAAATTTGCAATTTTTTTTTTTTTTAAAGTTTCAAACATCATTTTTTTTCTCCCTAAACTTTAAATCTATTTCTTTTAATCTTATTGGCATATTGATTTGGGTCTTATTGCAACATTGATAGTGGTATTCTTGAGATTAAGGCATTATTCTAATGCCCACCCATTTCAAGCATTAATTTACATTTGTCTTTTAATGACATTTTGCACAGAAAATGACTTAATTAAAAGCAATAACATCAAATTAATTTATATTTTCTTGTGCTAGTAATTGACAACCTAAATTAAAACCGATAACCTTTAAAATATTTCTAGGGTAAATTCCCCCACAATTTTCTTTGATACATAAAGGTTGAATTCTAAACTTCAAATCCTTATATTTTTGTAAATGATGGGACATTGTACAATAATTTATTTAGATATCCAATGATTTCATATCAAATGAAAAAACAAGATTTCATTAAATAGAGACAAAATTCTTTAAATTTAAACCCAAATGGAATAAGCTTAGATAAAATAATATAATTTTCAACTAAAAATAAATCAATTCAATTTATTTGGATATCTAATGATTTCATATAGAATGAACAAAACAAGATTCTATTCAGCAGAGACAAAATTCTTTAAATTTAAGCTAAAATGGTGGCCGATTGATAAACGGTTCCAATCGTTGTTTGTTTGTTTTGTCTCGTCGTTTATGGTGGACGATTGATAAATGGTTCCATTGGCTGGGGGTTGGCGGTCATTGGTGACTGGTGGGTTCGGCTCTATATATATATATATATATAATATATAAACAATAAAAAAATGAATTGTCTGTCAAGTTATGTTGGGTGGTCACTGCCAAAATTAACCATGTGACAATTTGATAAGTTTCGTCTGTCGTTATAGCCAAATTTGTTGCGCGGTTTGTTGCTACCAGATTTAGTGGAATTCTGCCAATTTTGGTGTTGTCACCAATTAAGTGTTGTCACTATTTTTATCTGGTATTCTGTTATATTTATCTGAATTCCACCAAAGTTAGCAGGGAATTTGGTCGAATTGTCAAAATTTTCGGAGCTCTAAATTTATTTGGCTGTCTGCTAAACCTGTCCTTAGGCCTAGTTTGACCATGAACTTTTATTGGGCATAACTTGTGCATGTAGAGTCTGATTGAGGCACTATCTACGTCATTGAAATCATGATGAAAAGCTCTTCAATCTAGTCCTGGTTTTGATGAGACCCAAAGACTTCAATTTTTGAGCTTCTCTAAAGCCACCTTGATCATTCCTCCCCATTTAGGAGCTTTTGGTCCTCCAAAATAATAAATGTGACTACAATCTCAATCTTCGTAGTAGATGCCTCTAACAGGCCACCCTCCTTTTCCTTTACCTTTGTACTTCGAAACTTGGAATGATGAAACTGACACCTGTATCCAAATGCAAACCTGTAACTACCAATATATGTCCAACTTTGCAAGATCCCAAACAAAACCCATACTTGAAAAGAGTTTATAACACACTCATGGCCAAGTTCACAGTGAAAACCATACCACATGTTATTCAACTAAAAATCCAAAATATCACTATGTTGCATATACAAAGTGATATTATACATTCATCACTTTTATAAACATTTTCACAACTTTTGATCATTAGAGAAATTTTGAGGTCTAAAATGGGCCTCCTAAGGAATATTATAAAATAATAGTGGAAATAATAAAATAAGATTAGATTACATCATTAAATTTTAGAGGGAAAAAAAAAATCAACTCGTATTTTCAAATTATCTCCCTATGATTTTACTCACATTTTAGTGGGAGCACTCTTGGATGCACAATTTAATTCCTCATCCAAGGAGTATCCATGTTGCATACTTTCGATGGACCCGGCCACACGAAAATTAGAAGTACATGAAAAACGTGGTTGCATTCACGTTTTTCATGTATTTCTCATTTTTCGTGTAGCAAGGTCCATAAAAAGTATGCAACATTTATACTTGTTTGATGAGGAGTTAAATTGTGCATCTAAAAAGTGCTCCTGCTCAAAATTTGAGTAAAACCATATGGAGAAAAGTTGAAGAATAGTTTTTTTATTTTTTTATATTTTTACTTTTTTGCTCCAAAAATGGTGAATCGTCCCCCATGGTTGACATCATCATCTTGAATTCTATTAGTTCTTATAAATTTTATTTTGGTTGTACATTTTTGTTTTGAGGCCCATTTAGAGCTCAAAATTTCTCTAATTTACAATGGTGGCCATGCCCAACTACTTAGAAAAGCTACCCTTTTTTTACCTAACCAGGTTAATGGGATTTTTCCTCGTAGATGGCTTCCTTGTTGAACTGCTTCAATGGTCAGTTCCTTCACATATGATTTTTGGTCCTTCTTGGGACACAACTCTGGATGGAGCTTCCAACAAGTATCTCTCTAGTGTCTTTTCCTGTTGCAATGGGTGCAATGGTTCTTTTTTTCCAGACTTTCTTGACCTTTTGTTTCCCCTGATGTGGAGAAGGGTCCTCATGTCTTGGCTTCTTCCTAGTTGTCATTTTTTTCCAACACTTGCCAACAACATGGTTATTCAAACCACAAAATGCACATAGTTTTCTGCGACATAATGTTTCTCATCATTACCAGTTTGCTTCAAATCAAAATGAACATTAGAATACTGATACCTTTTATATCTTGCTTGGTTGTCTCTGGTGCATCTATGGTGAAGAGAACTTGAATTAGTTCTTCCTTTGGAATGCTCACTATCACTGGGAGATTGTGTTGTGTTCTTAGCATCTTGCACTGACTTAGATTTGTTGCTTGAAGACTCTCCTATCTTTGCAGAGTGTCTTTTACATGCACCACAATCATCATCATTATGAAAACATGAAACTAAAGAATCATTGTTTCCCTCAACTATTGATTCTAAAGCTAGTGGTGATGGCTTCACCAAGGCTTTGCTGCACTTCAACTTTTCCAAGGCCACTTTCATGGCTTGTAGCTGAAGTTGCAACCTTTGCTTCTCCTCTTATGCTTCTTGCATAAGTCTTTTCAATGTAGCATTCTCTACTTGAATAATCATGTTGATCTCCTCATTCGAATGATGAGAATAAGATGCAGAATTAGAATATTCACTTGAAGATGGATATGAAGGTTCTCCTTCATTTTCCTAATTTACTAAAGCATTGTCCTTGTTATCACTTAGAGAAATACCTGGTTGTGGGAAAAAATCTAAGGTAGCCTCTAACAAATCTTTTGAATCAAAAGTTATCCCCTTCAATCCGAAGGGGGATCCCTTCTATAACTCAGTCAATTCCAACTAGTTATGTACTTAGCACTTCTACTAGATTTGATTGGATTTAAACAAAATTTGTATGGAAAGGAGAGGAAAAACCATTGGGAATGGAGTTTTCTTGACAACAAGTTACTGCTTATAGGCTATATGAACAAAATGTAGAGGTAAGGTAGTAACAACTTTCTTAGACAATTCCTCGTTTAGCTATGATAGAAGCAGATAGAAATAAATACCAAAAATAGAGTAGCTAGTGAATTTTGTTAAAGATATTTAAGTTGAAAACATATAAAACTTTGTCAATGGTAAACCTGAGCTAACAAATAGAATTCAGTTTTAATAACTCGATTTCCAAAATGTGGAAGACATATGGATAAGATTATGAAACAAAAGAAATCACAAGTACTAGAGTACAGAAAGGAAACCCATCACACAAGAATCCCTATAAATCTAAACAAATAACATTGATCACAATAATTTATAAATGTCAAAATATACACAGTACCAAGGTTCTACAAGAAGTTTCCAACCCTTTTCCATTCTATAGAATATGTCTTTATAGAAAACACCACACCTCAGAACATTTTTCTAGCAAATTTTTAATTACAAAGTCTAAAAATAACAACATATATCTTAAATACATGCATATAAAAATTCCCAAGCTTATTTTCATCTACATCATAACAAATTTCTCTAAATCTGGCTGAAAAATAGGGACCAAAATGTTGACCGATCTTTTGCCTCCTTTGCTGGAAATCATTCTCTATCATCCGTTCAAAAAATAGTCTTTTGTTGAACAACTCCTCGTTTCAGGATTCCTTTCTTGATATCGTTGAAAACTTCATTGTCATCCCTTTGTAACTGGAGTATGACAATTTTGCTAATGGGATGACTGTCGGCACTTTTCTCTAATTCGCTTACTAAAAATGCGCTAACAATGAAACTGTCAGCGCCCATTTATCTTTACTGGTGTAAAATCATTGATAGGTGGGCTGTCGGCTTGAATATCAAAACTGAGCCATCAAAACTGTGTGGTCAAAATCAGTTAACTAAGGGTGCTAGCTACCTCTAATAGGATATCTACATTGGTCCCCCTCTGTCTTTTACTCTTTCGACCCTCCATAGTAACCCCTTTCTTTGAATCCTTTGTTTTTTCTTTGGTCCTTTTGAACTGATAGCCTTCTCTTTTTTTATATCATGTCTCGTTTTATCCACATCTATGATCTCCATAGCTAGCTCAGGATTTTTCTTTAATTTGATGTTTAGTCTCAGTTTTTTCCATGGCTTGGTGTGGGGTCTCTTTCCACCTTTAAACATCTCAGCCAAGGTGTGCTCTTTCTCTTCTGGTGCCTATTCAGCTTCAGCCTCAACCATCTTGCCCTTAGGTTTCTGTCTGTTGACTGCTTGAAGGTAGGTTTTCAATAGGAGGAGGGGTCTCACTCATTTTATTTATCCTGTCACCTTTTCTGGTATAAAACCTGGACAATTGAGGAACCTGAAGAGGAACTATTTCTACCTTTTCCAGACTCCTTGCCTATACGAAATAGGTTCTCTGAGATGAATTCTTTGCTTCAAGGTTTTGTATTTGTCTAACTTTCTTCTTACTGCTCTTTTTCCTACCCCTCTTTGGTTTTGCAGGTTGAGGTTGAAATCCTCCCATAAACAAAAATTTCTTTTTTTTGCTAATGCAAGAGTCGGACCTTTCAATTCATTAATTAAAACATAAAGTACATAGATTACATCAAAACTCTCATGGTCTTTGACTATGGAGATGTCCCAACAGAACTATTCCTTACCCCCTGCCTCCAAACTTTACCTATCTCAAAAGAAAAATACATAAGTTTGGACTTGGATACAAAAAAGAACATGACACATGGTTGTCTGCCAATAAAGGTAGTACGACTGCCCTGTTTCTCTAACTTAGGTACAGTCCCTCGGAAATAACTTTTCCTGCCTTCCTCTTTGACCTCGACCCTTGAACCTTACCATTTGCTCCTATGGAGGCTAATCCAATGGCTTTAGACCAAGCCAGACTGACGAGTTGTTCACCATTTACCTCGAGGGTATGCCAAGTAGCATGAGCAATCTGAACCGTTGAATCTCCATGAACCATCCGACGGTGGAGATTGAAGTCGTGCCAACCTACCTGCATGGGTGATAGCATGCGATGAGGGCGGTAATCCCTTCGGCCCCACTGCCACGTGGAGCTCAAAGAATGGGATCGCTCCCGAAAGCTAAAAACCGCTTCCCTCTTGTGAGGGCCGTGATCACCTAAATACCACTCATGCCTCAGTAAAAAGACTAGTTAAAAAAACTCTGGTTTCGCCTTCTCCAGTTAAGAGATCTCTGGTTTCGCATTTTCCGGTTATCCTCTGCTCCCGGCCACTCGCATCTCCAACCCTTCTGACCCCGATGCGTAAAGGATTCGCCGCAATCTTGCCTACAGTCCCTGAAGTCCTTTCGTTCCCTTCATGACATCTGGATTCTTCCGTGAACCCGATAATCTGGAGGTCTCCGGTTGACCTTTCCAATCCTCTTTCAAAAGACCCCATTGTGAATGAGCCACTGAACCAGCAGCTGCTAGTTAACTGAATCCGTCTCCACAGTTCTCTTAAGAAACATTGTATTGTCTTCATCTGCTTGGTTTTGACACTTCATCTTTAATCTGTTTCGAGGGAACTCTTGCCAGTTCATCGCAACCCTAGTATTTATGCAGATCACTCCTTGATTGGAAAGCAAATCCGCAAGTTTATTGGCCTTTCTTCGTACATGTGCCAAACTGACTATTCTCAAGCTCTGAAGATGAATGTGAATCCGTTGGAAGACCTGAATTAGCCTCCAGTCTTTAGAGGCTTTTTTCGATGATGTTCCCCAGCTTATTCTCTTGACTGAGTTAATGACCAGCTCGAAGTCAGCTTCAATGATCGTATTTTGGCGATTTTCCTGAACCAGGAACTCAAGACATTGTTCCATGGCCATTATCTCCACCATGTTGTTGGTGGCCTTTCCTAAGTAGTCATGGAAGATGAACAGAATGTTTCCCTTGTCATCCCTTAACACCCCTCCATAGCCTGTCATGCCTGGATTACCTTTAGAAGCCCCATCAATGTTGAATTTTAGAAAGCCCTTAGAGGGAGGATGCCAGAAGTCTAGCTCAATATCCACAGTTGAAACTTTCCTGAATAAACCCTGAGGAACTAGTCCCTGCAATTCAAGCCTACAAAGAATCCTCCAGTCTGTAGCAGAGGGGGGATTCGAGGGGAGATTTCGAATTGTGGTTCTAACCGTTTCTTTGATCTGTTTTAGGATCAGATCAAAGATACACTGAAGATTCTATTGTTCCTTTCTCTCCAAATGTTCCAAATAATGAAGCTCAGTGTAAGTGCCCATGCTGAGCAAAGTACTTCATTATCTGAAAAGTTCCTTCTCCATTTGGTTAGGGTGTTGAAAAGACTTCCTATATCTCTGTCAGATTGTTGGAAGATTGATGCAAAAACATCCCATAATCTGGAAGTGAAAATGCAGGTATTGAGAAGGTGTTCCATGGTTTCCTCTTGAGCCTCACAGAGTTGGCATCTAGAAGGCCCTAGAAAACCCCTTTTCTTAATATTGTCCCAGGTCAGGATTTTCCTTTGCAAAACCAACCACAGAAAAAGTTTTACTTTCATCTAGCCGTGATGCTTCCATAGGTTTTTCCAAATCCTGTCAGGAGCCTAGGAATCAAGGTCTAGGAGTATGATATTGGCTTCCTTGAGATTAAAATTCCCCTCATTGTTGTTGCCCCATCTCAGCTGGTCATGCCCCTTTGAAATGAGACATTTTCATCAGTCTTTCTGCCTTTGATTTTAGAGGATTGTCATTTCTGAGATCCAAATTTCTCCAGTTTCTCCATTTCCCTGAACTATTGGATTGATCCTAGAAATCCTTAACCTTAGTGAATTCCTTAGTATCAGTCTCTGTTTTGAGGTCCTCCAAATCCTCCTATAGTAGAATAGGTTCTTGTTGCCATCTGTCCTCCCAGAATAAGGCTAAGTCTCCCTCTCTGATTTCCCAGAAGCTGTTATCCTGAATTAAGCCTCTGTTATCCCAGGCTTTGTTCCAAATGTGAGAACCTCTTATATTTCCATCCATCCTTATGCGGTCATTAACTAGCCAAGAGCTTGCATATTTTTCTTTCCAAGTGATAGACCATTGTGCTTCTGGTTCCTTTATCCATCGCCACCATAATTTTGCCCCTAGAACTTTACATAGAATTTCAGGATCATCCAATCCAAGACCCCCATGGTTTTTGGGTTTGCAAATTTTTTCCCAGGAAACTAAGGCCCATTTCTTATTTTCCCCCCCCTTGCCCCAAAGAAAGTCTCTTTGTATGTTTCTCATTTGATTTAGGATTCCTTTAGGAGCAGGGATAGCTGATAGCATAAAGATCGGGATTGATTGCAGAATAGTCTTTGTGAGGATCAACCTACCAGCCAAGTTTAAAGATCTCATTGTCCATTTCCTGGTCTTGTCATGTAGTTTACTGATCATCGGCTCCCAGATGCTCTTGTGTAACGGTTTTGCAGTTAAAGGAACCCCTAAGTATTTCGAGGGGAGAGTGTCTCTTTGAAAGCCCAAAATTCTAGATATGTTCTTCTGAATAGCAATGTTAGTATTGAAGAAAAAAATCTTAGATTTGGAGAGATTAACTTCCATACCTGAGGCCATGGCAAAGTCACTGAGGATTTGTTTATAAGAAAGAGCTTCTTTGATTGTAGGAATTCCATGCAGCAAGGTGTCATCCACAAATTGTTGATGAGTCAAGGCCTATCCATTGTCAGAGAGTTGGATACCCCTGATGTTACCAACTACTTTTGCATGCTTGATAGCCCTGCCCAGTCCTTCCATCATGAGGATGAAGAGAAAGGGAGAGAGGGGGTCACCCTACCTGAGACCTCTGGAAGGAGTGAAAGTCTTCGAAGGAGAGCCATTAACAAGAATAGAAAAACTAGAAGAGGTAATCAAAGCCAAGATCCATCTTACCCAGTTGTGGTCAAACCCGAAAGAAATAAGAACTTTCCTTATATAGTTCCAATTCAGCTTATCATAAGCTTTGGCAATGTCCAGTTGCATGATCATTCCAACTTTCCTCTTGCCAATTAGTGAGTGCACCACTTCATGAGCTTGGATGATGTTACTAAGAATTTGCCTTCCTTCCACGTATCCAGATTGTTCCCCCAAAACTAGAGAGGGAAAGAGGGGTTTAAGTCTGTTTGCAACCACTTTTGATATTATCTTGTAAACCACATTGCACAACACTATAGGTCTGAATATATCAGGGGTTTGGGCCAACTCCTGTTAGGGATCATGGCTATAAAAGAGGAATTCAACACTTTCAAAATGGTTATGTGCCTCCTGGAATCTTCCACAACATGCAGAATGTCCTGTTTGACAATATTCCAGCAAGCTTTGAAGAAGTCGACATTGAAACCATCCAGGCTGGGCGCCTTTCCATTCTGCATTTCTTTGAGAACCCCACTGACCTCCTCTTCGGTCACAAGTTTGTAATTTTTAACATTATCCTCTCTGGAAACCATCCCGGGTATATGCTTAGTGAAGTCCCGGATGTAGAGATCTCTTTCATAACAGGTTTCTTGTGCTATGCTTCGAAAGTGCTGGACTAGAGCTGCTTCTATTTCTTCATAAGTGTTGAGATTATTTCCTCTTTTATCCTTGATTAGAGAAATTCTATTGCGTGCTCTGTTAGCCATGGTGGATTTGTGAAAAAATCTGGTATTACATTCCCCTTCTTTTAGCCATTGGACTCTAGATTTTTGTCTCCAAAATATTTCCTCTCGTTTGCATATATTCTCCCATTATTGTTGATATTTGGTAGCTTGCTCATCTCTGACTTTATCATGGCCCTCTATGATGAGGGGTTGGTTAATTTTCTGCATTCAATCTTCAGTAAATTTTTTTTCTACAAAGATATTGCCAAATTCATTCTTGTTCCAATCTTTAAGCCTGTGCTTGATGCGTTTCAATATTTTTTGTAGAAGGTACATTCTGGTTCCCTGTATGTTTAAATCCTCTGCCCACCACTTGGTTACGTTGCTTATAAATTTTGGGTGGGATAGCCAGATATTCTCAAATCTAAAAGGTCGTTTCCTGGGATTACCAATGCCCTGAACCTCCAATTGCACCGGTCAGTGATCTGAGCCTCCAAAGGGAAGCACTCTTGCCACCATTTCCTTGTTATTGAGCATAAGATCCTCTGAGATGATGAATCTGTCTAATTTGGAAGCTCCCTGGGACTCTCCTCCTCTTTTATTGTTCCAGGTGAAGATTCTGTTATCCATTTCGATGTCCACCAGCTTCATTTTATCAATAAAGGTTTGAAAAGCCATGGAGTCTTTGCCTAGAACTCTAGTTCCCCCTTTTTTTCCATTAGTGATCTGATCATGTTGAAATCACCCCCTAAGATCCAGGGTATTCCTGTATATCTGTCTCTGAGAGTCTCCAGAGAGTGTAGAAGCCTAAGTTTGTCATCCATTCTTTGAGGGCCATAGACATTCGTTACCAAGTAGGTTTCCTTATCTCCTACTGGTTGGATTACTACAGATAAGTAATCCTTCGATGCCTCCGCATCTATTAAGTCAATTTTTTGTGGATTCCAAAGAGTGAGAATGCCTCTTGCTGCATTCTCCACTTTGACTTCCAGAATCTCAAATCTATTGAGCCACTTACTATGGATATCTCTTATCTTCTGAATGGAACATTTAGTTTCCTGGATGAAAATCACAACCGGAGATGCTTGTTTCATTCTCTTACTCAGTAACCTTTGTTTCCTTTTACTATCTAGACCCCTAATATTCCAAGAAGTGAACTTCATAATTAAAGGTTAGTAAAGGAGTAATTGGATAGGTCTTTCATCTTACCTGAATCTATCATTAGCTTTCCACATTCCATCAATGGCTCATTCTGCTTTTTTCTGCCCCTCTTCTTTCCTGGGATTGTGGGTGCTAGTCCTGTTGTATTCTTCATCGTTTTCACTCCTTCGTTGCCTTGTCTTTCTTTGTGTTTTAGTCTTTCCACCCCTTTAGTCTGGGTTTTCCATAAAAATAGTTGTTGAATCCTATTGAACTCCTCTGTGGGTAACGAGTCTAACCCTTCTTTGGTTCCTTGATTCAAGAAACCTTCTAAATCTAGGTTCTCTTTCTCAAGAATCTCCTAGAGTTCATGGTCCTCCATTTCCATCTCACTTTGGGTCATTTCAAGATCCATCTCCTGTTCTACATTACTTATCATAAATTCTTTTTGCTTGTTGTTTTCTTGTATTTGTTCATTGTCTTCTGCCCTCTCTTCCTCCTCTGGGCTTCCTTCCTTTGCTTTATCTGGTTCTATTGGACCTTCGTCTGCTTCAAGGACATGGAACATGTTTTGGCTAGCTTGCTGCCCTGCAAATTTACGTGTTCTTATTCCTCTTTTGCCTCCTTTTCCTTTGTGTTCCACCTTGAGGTAGCTTTTTGAATCCTTCATAGTATCAACTTTGTTTTTGTTCTCTATCTTACTGAGAGGGCAGTCTCTGACCAGATGTCCATGCTCATGACATTTATGACATTTGAATGGTATATGTTCATAATCTACCGTCTGTATCCACTCTTCATAAAAAACTTCCAGAATAACTTCGTCCGGCAAAGCTCCAGAGAGATCCATCTCCACACATATTCTGGCAAAGGAAGTATACTTTCCCCTTCTAGTGGCCTCAGAAACTTTGACAAAACACTCTAACTTATTTCCTATTACTGATAGAGATTCCGTTTGCCAGTAATCAAGAGGTAGAGAATAGAGCCTGACCTAGACTGGGACCGAAGTGAAAGTTTCGCATTCTGGAACAAAATTCATAATCCACGGTCGCATATAGAGGCTTGTTGCAGCATAAAAGTATGGCCCTCCTTCAAACGCTCTGTCCCTATCTTCAAGATTTGCAAATGCTACAGTGAAAAATCTCTTGGACCCCAGATGTAGGTCAATGCTGCCTTTTGGTTTCCAGTGGTATTTAATCCACGTTTGTAAGGCTTTTTCAATGGGCCACAACCCCATGAATTTACATATGATTGCATAATTTTGCATGTGATCCCTGTGCGCTTGCAACGCTGGATCATTTAAAATGACTCCGGGGGTTACCGCTGCTTTGGGTTTGCATGGGCCCATGTGTGCTTTGTCTTTAGTGCCTTGTTCCTTGACTTCTTCTTCATTTTCCATTGCATTATTGTGCTTCCTTGACTTAGTTCCCTCATGCACTTCTTCATTTTTCCTATCCCTTCCTTCCCTCTTGCTCTTCTTCATTGTTCCTATCCCTTCCTTTTGAAGGCTCTCTATCATTTTCCATTGGTTTTTTTCCCTTGCTAGCCACAACCTGCTTGTAGGAGGGAAAGGAGCTCCCTCCTGTGCATCCTTGCATGGAGGATTGCCCTTGTCACCGTTCGAAACCCTGGTTTGTCTTCCCGCTTCCTTCTGCTTCCCCCAATTCCCTTCACTTCCCACCAATTTTTTTTAGATATCCCCATAAACAAAAAATTCTCCCAAGTTATCCCAACTTTTTTTAATTGAATTTCAATTAATAATTTAATTAGGCTCTTATGGTATATAAAATGGGAGGATGCATTTGTTCTTGCTCTAACTCTAGAAAACATGCACTTTAAGCTTTCCAATAGAAAATAAGGGGTGTTGATTCTTAATTGACCTGCTAAGTGAGCTAGAAATCAGAAATGGTACAGATTAACACGATTGTAGCGTCCTTCATAGGTAAAATAGGATTGGGTGATTCGCAGTAGACAATGTCATTCATCTTTTAACCAGGACCTCTACACCCCTAATCTCCAATTAATTTCTTTAAATTCATCTTTCGGGAAGAAAGGTACATCAAATCCAACTAAAATATGACTTCTGTATGGTCTCTCTCCATCTGTAGGTAGACTTGTAACTTCAACAATCAACTCCTCTGTCACCTGGAAGGTAATTCCCCCAACAATCACTTATTGGCCATCGAAACCTTAAGAAAAATCTCTTTCAACTTTGTCATGGAAATTTGTATAATGATTGAAAAATTCCTGCCATCCTACTTCTCGTGGATTTCAGGATAGAATTCAAGAAGATCGGGTGCCTTATGTTCATTCCTGTTCAACTTTTTTCTCTTTCCCATGTTTTTTCATCGCTCAGCTAAAACACAAGAAACAGGATCGTGATTTGATCCTTGATCTCCCGGGATAATTAACAACTCACCCTGATATGGAGTAAGAAACACAATCACCAAAATGATGGGTGATACATGTATTTCTAAATTGGGTAAATAATCTCAAGATGTGTCAGAGTATATCATGATAACGAACTGATGTTTAATCTACATAAAATCTTAGCATAAAATCATGAAATTTAACCCATACACTCTCGACGGCAGAAACGATCCATTCATCACATGCTCTCATCATTCAAATCATCAACGTGTGTTTGATAATGGTTTCTCCTTTGCTGATGTGGATTATGTCAGCACAATATAAGACAAAAATTCAAATTTCTTCCTTTGGCGTTGATAGCCTGGTTGTCAGCACAATTTTAAATTTTCAAAATGACGATAAAGTTGAACTCCCATTGTCAACATTTTAACCTGTTTATTACAAATTCGTGTTGATACTCTCGTTGTCAACACTTTTTAAAAATTATAGAGTAAAAAATATGATAACAATCCTCTCTTTGGATTTCTTCTTCTTTTCGAATCTCTTCTCATGATTTACAAATAATATTTCTACCATGTTTTCCACCTTGTAGGAGACCTTGTATATATCTTTGTTATTCTCCATTTTCCTTCTTCGTGTTGCATGTTTAATCTCTGGTTATCATTCACACTCGCAATTCACATCAGTAAGAAGATTGATCTGATACAAAACTTGATACAAAATCTCTCAGTTAATGACATTATCCAAGATCTTTTCTTCTATGATGTATTCATGATTGCATGAAAAATCATTTAAAAAACATGTATGCAAACACATAAAGAAGAGGCAACATAAAGGGAATTATAAGACAATGTGCACAAATTTTGATAACAGAGTTCGTCAAGTGTGGACTACGTCTCCGAGCCCTAAGTCAGTAGTGGGGAGGTTGCTTAATTAGTCTCAGTAGAAGAAGATGAGTACATGGAAAAGTCTTTGTCATCACAAGAACTGAACTCTCATCTCGAGCGGAAATTTATGTCCTACAAATAGATGTTCTCCTACAAATAACTCTCACTCACAAATACGTTCTCCCTTGATATGACAAAGAAATGGCTTCTCACAAAAGTGGCATAAAATGGACACTCTCACATAAGTGGCAATAGGTCCTCTTGAATCCTCTGGCCAAATTCAAATCATACTCATCACCATCATAATCATCTCTCAATTCTGAGACCAATGGCTGTAGACATGACTACTTTATGACAAATAGTCAACATGGCCCTCTTTCAGCACTAAACCACCTCAGTTTACATTGAAAGGCTCAAGTGATGAATTCCCTACAAAGATTTAGATTTTGTCGCCTTGCTGCAGCATACAAAGATCACCAGGACTTGCAATATACATCCATCCTTTTGCCAAAAGAAAAACAAGCAAATGGCCAAAATGCATCATTATACCTCTCAATCTAAAGATGATATCAAAATCAGTTGCTCATATGCAAAAAAAGACTATGCCATCATGATCCTTGCGAAAATTCAGTTCAAATGAGTATGAACTTGACCCCATTCTGACACTGTCAAATCTGGGCCTCCAGGGAATCTAAAAGATTCCTCACAACATCAAGGAATATTCTCTGTTTCAAGGTTTTTCCCTGGAACTAGGCACGTCATGGTTCCACCCTCCACCTGCATACTTCCTGCATCACCCTCGACTCGGCCTTAGTGATTCCATTCCTCACTACTCTCGGTGCCATTTCTTTGTCCCTTGTCAAATGGGAAATGCATTGCTTAAAAGTGTGGCCATTGACAAACGTACCGAGGTCCCACCGGATGGTGGGTTGGTCAATATTCCATGGCTAAGTGCTTGAGCCTCCGGGGTCCTGGGTTCAATACCTGCTCATGGCCCCTAATAATATAATAAAAAATGTTTTTTCTATCATCGTTTGTTTGTTTTGTCCCGATGTTTATGGTGGCCAACTAGTGGACGATTTCATTAGGTCAGGGGTTGGCGGCCATTGGCCGCTGGTAGGTCTTGGGTTCAATACCTACTCATGACCCCTAATAATATAACAATTTTTTTTTTTTTTTTATTGTCATTTGTTTATTTTGTCCTGCCATTTATGGTGGCCAACTAGTGGATAATTTCATTAGGTCGGGGGTTGGTAGCCTTTGGCCACTGGCAAGTTTGACTTCAACCAACCTATTCAAATTTTGGCACGACCGTTTGATTTGGTGGTTCTGCCACTTTTGGCGACCCGTCCCATATTAATATATGGTTGTATGTTGGTTTTAGGGTTGGGTAAGTCCACCGGGCCCGCCAACCCATATATTTATAGTATATATATATATATATATATAATATTATATAAGATAATATATAGATATATATATATATATATATATATATATATATATATATATATTATTATATATATGATAGATAGATAGATAGATACATAGATAACACAAAACTGTCGGCCAAATTCTGTTAGGGGTCACTGCCAAAATTAATCATGTGACAATTTGACCAGTTCTTTCTGAACAACCTCCTTTGTGCCTCTCTGTATTACTGCAACCATCTTTGTGCCTCTCGCACTGCTGCAACCCCTACTATGCTGCCATAGATCTCTGCACTCTAGCATTGCCTTGTTGCTCCATCACATCTTGCTTCTACCAACATCCGTAATCCTGCTACTATCATTTGGGGCTCCCATAGCTGTATATGATCCAAGAGTTTGGGTACCTCAAGGATCCTGCCCCTCATCTTCTGTAGTCCTCCTGACTATATCTTGATGCCACCCCACCTCTTCTCTAGAGGTGCATGATCACTCATGGCACAGTCTTCATCCGTCTCGACTTCTTTCTCCGCCTAAGCCAGAGCTGCCTTGGAGTAAGAAGTCTCTCCCTTATTCTTCTTCCTGGGACAGTGCGTTGCATAATGACCTAGCTCCCCACAATGGAAGCACTTCACCTTGGAGATATCCTTCTTCTTCCTCTTCCCCTACTATCCTGCAGATGCTAGAGCTACATCCTCCTCCTCATCTTTCTTGATTCGACTCCCTTTGCTGCTACTCCTCACCTTGGTCAACCTTCTGATCTCTTCTTGGCGAAGAGTTTCCCACATCTCTGTTGGAAATAATACTGAGAGGGGGGGGGTGTGAATCAGTAATATCAATATCAATAATCTTTTTCCTTTCTATACTTAGATTTATGTACGCAACTTTAGTTAAGGGAACCTGCGTGTACACACAACTTTGTCTAATGCAACTAGCACATGTCTAGTAAAATTATGATTCAATTAATCCATTAAATGTTGATCTTTAATCAGTGCATCAGAACTTCATTAACCATATGAACAGTAAACAGGAGAAGTAAAACAGAACAGATCATCACACATAAGAAGCACACATGAACACTATGATGTAAGGTGGAAACCCAATGTGGGTGAAAACCACCTGCTGCAATTCGTCTCTATCTTCTTTTAATAAGAAACTTCTTTTTACAATATTTATGTATTGGTGCAGTCTTATACCAGTACGCAGGCTTCTACCTGCAGAAGGCTACCACCTTCTCTCGTTCTCCATCTTCTCCTGGAAGGGAGCTACTACCCCCTTAGCTCTTGTACTACCTGATGTACTAGTACGTAGGTTCTAACCTACACAAGGCTACAACCTTCTCTTTTCTTCCAGGGACCACGTTTCAAAAATTTTCAAACTGGATCCATTAATAACATCAATCAAACATCAAATATATCTGCATCAACCAATCTCCTTTGCACCAACCAAAAACTAAATCAACCACTCACTTCTCTAAATGTTGTAACTAGAATACAATAATAGTAACCAAAAACCAATCCTGAACCCAGAACATTGCAGCAATAAACAAAAGTAGCTAAAACATATCTTATGAGACATACGCTACTTCAATAAGTAGAACCTGCATGCATACGCTGCTATATTAAGGCAAACCTGCGTATACGCTGTTTTGAATTACTGAATTGATGTGTATACGCGCCTTTGCTATGCTGAACCTATGTACAGATTTGTAAAAGATAATTTATCCTTTTCAACTATTCAGACATCAGTTATACCCAGATCATTAGATTTACAAATCAAGACATGTGCCAAATATAAAAGATCAAAATCACACAAAGATACTTCTCTTCAAGACTTAAGATCTTGACCCATCAATAGAACTGATCCTTCTTCTAGCGCTCAGGTTCCTCCTTGATTCAGATCCAGCTATGCACCATAACCCAATGACCTGTATTCTAGATTTTGTTCTTCATAAGATATTCAATCCTTGAGCGCCTTTGCCTAATTATCTCCTTCCCCTTTTATAGTCTTAGGCCTTACTCAATACCATGGTCCAAGACCACTTAGAACCAATACCTGGGTTCAACACTTCGGACAAGCTACCATGGTCCAAAACCATAGGTCCAAATACCAAGGACCAAAAACCAAGCTGTACACACTTTTCTGTGCATGAAAGTACGTGTATACGCATACACGTCTTTTGGTTTGTGAATCTGTGTGTATACGCGGCTTGATCTGTAGGAATTTACAGGGTAAGTTCCTTAGACAGAACACCAAAAGGACACCGCTCACAAACAGATCACAGATCAATACACCAGTATTTTG
>APFE030234665.1:0-17557 GCA_000404065.3 Pinus taeda | reverse complement strand
GCTCTCAGCAGGTTGCAGCCTGCGTACTGGTAAAGGACTGCACCAGTACAAGACCCTTGTAAAAGGAGTTTCTAATTTGAAAGAAGATAGAGACATATTGCAGCAGGTGGTTTTCACCCACATTGGGTTTCCACCTTATATCTGGTGTTCTTTGATGTGACTGTCTGTTTTTCTTGTTCATGCTCATTGTTTTATGGTACTGATATGCAAAAATAATTCAAAGCATAAATAAGGAAGAATTGTTAAAAGGACTAGATAATACTGATTCACCCCCCCTCTCAGTATTATTTTCAACAACTTCACCAAAGCAAACCAGCGTATATTTCATCAAATAATTACTTATAACTTTGCTGCACTTCCTGACTTCAGACATACCCAAATCATTACATCTACAAGGATGATACATGTGTTAGCAACTAGATCTAGTCCATAAAATAAAGATAATTCATTATGATCCTGATCCATTATTAGATCTCATTCATCATCACTGAGGCTAAACACAATCAACCAATTTGAATATGCAAAATACTGACACCAGTGAACAGTCTCCAGAGCTCAGAACTTTGCATCAACAACCAGAAACACCTGTAACTTCAAACATCATAGTTTATATGGTATATGCTATTTAGATGTATCTAACCTGTGTATGTATGCGCTTTTATCATAGTCAACCAGCATATACATCTGTAAATATTCATTCATGATTTGGAGTTATTCCAAACTTGAGTTATACCCAGATCATAATATTTATAGAACATTACATGCATTAGTATATAGATCTAGAATAAGCATGATCAAACCATATAGAGATGATTCATTCCAAACCATTAGATTTTGATCTATCCTTCGATCTTGTCCTCCTTTAACCGCCGAGATTCCTCCTTGGCTCCGATCAAGCAAAGCATCATGAACCCATAACTTGCATACTGGATCTCATACTTCATAAAATATTCAAGACTTTCTGAATGCCTTTGCCTAAAGATCTTCTCCTCCTTTTATAGTCTTAGACCTTACTCAATACCATGGTCCAAAACCATTTAGAACCAATACCTTGGACCACATAGTTGGGGTCGATACGTCGGACCAGATACCTTGGACCAATACCATGGATCACAATACCATGGTCCAAATACCACAGACCAAAACCAAGTGTACGTGCCTTTCCTTGCATGAAAGTGCGTGTATACACATACGCACCTTCTGTACTACTAGCTTGCATGTATACGCGGCTTGATCAAGGGTAACCTGTGTATATCTCTTTTTCTCCATTCCGTGAGACTGAACTGTGATCTGTCATCTTAGTAAGTCGCCATCAAGGACAACACCTATATCATAATGCAAACAATCTCCCCCTTTGGACTTGATGGCAATGTTAACTTGCTACACTGAGAACTGTCATCTTAATGAGTTTTCATTGTACATTTCATCTGAAATGATTCCTTTGAGCTGCCCTGCATCCCATGTATTCTGTCACATCTAATATCTCTTATGTAGATTCATCTAGTTACATATAAGTGAGTTGTTCTGCTACAAGTGGGTTGCCATCAAGTACAACACATGTATCATAATGCCAACAATCTCCCCCTTTGGACTTGATGGCAACAACACCAACATTAAATCACTCTCCCCCTTTGACATCAAGGGAAAAGGGTCATGCTCCCCCTAAGTGCATGCTGAAATCTCTGATTGAGCTCCCCCTCTGTTCATGCTGAGATGTACTGTATCGTCCATACTCCCCCTGAGTACATGCAAATTCTGTAAATATTTTCAAGAAAATAACATGACTCTATAACTCAACTATGTGAGTTTGACCTTCCTATCACCAATGACTCATACATACATTCATTCTCCCAACCAAGTGGGGATAAAATTGACTCATCCACCTAACCAAGTGGGGATAAACTTGACTCATCCACCTAACCAAGTGGGGATATACCAGATACCAATTGTTTATACATGATTTGAAATATTACATCATCCTTCCCATGCATAGTGGGGGTATGAATTGCATCATATGACCAAAAGGGATTCATCAAACGACTACAATAGACAAAGACAAACTGATATGAACTTTACATCGAATGACATTTATAACATAGAACAAATATCTAAACAAGACCATGATAGTCATCAACAACTATCATACACAATGTATGATCTTCTCCATAAACATCTGTCAACAGCATCCAGACCAACAACCTGTATATGTCCATTAGTGTAGATATCATCAACCTATAACAAGGTATGTCTGCATATAGATATCAACTCATCGTTTTGAACATTATCATAGCCTTCCATGAATGATATTTTCAAGATCATTCACATTATATCATATGTGAAAAACACCATAGTCATCATATTATCATCAAGATCTGTATAATCTTTTATACTATCCATGTATCATCACTCGGGAACATCCCTCATCTGATAAGCATTAATCAACATATGTGAGTATCAACTTATCATCACATAGGTAAGAACTCATGTATCCAAATAGTTATGTCTTTATGTGACCTGCAATAACTCCATTATAATGAAACTTTGAGTAATCATCCATGTATTCAGCGTACTGTGTATAGCACTGTGTATCTAGCAAACCTTGAGCTCAAGCAACAATCCTCAACCAAGTGTGAGCCAAGAACTATAGGAATCCTGCATCATAATTGTATTATATGACAACAACAACATATGAGTGACTCATCGTCAAGTACCGAAGTTGTGTATTCAAGCTTTGTACTTCTCCTTATCCTTATGAATATCACCATGTAAGCAACATATATGCATCATCAGAGAATCATCCACAAATCTAATATGAACACCAACTATGTAACCCCAAGAATCATATGAGATTTTGTCATGGGCAACTCATAACCATATCATAGCAAGATGTATCTTTTAGCCATATAAGCATCATCACCAAGGACTTCTAACCATAATGCCAACAATGCATTATTCAAAGCATATGCTCTCCCTAAACCTGTGCCATCTGTTCACTGTCAGATCTGATCATGCATATATCATCAAGAAGTATCAAGGCATCATCATCATCAAGTTAGGATCAAAAACATCTTATGAGTACCAAGACATTTCCACATAACATCCACAGATTGTAACCATTATCAAATAGATCAAATAATGGACTGAATCATATTAGACCCTTTTTCCTAAGTCTGTCCCACTGCTTTTCCTCAAACTAACATATACGTGACTGTGCTGTGTCTAATTCACGTATATATGCAACTTCTCTTCATGAAACTTGCGTATGAGATTAAGAATACTGAATTTTTACACTTTCAACTCCCTCTGAGTCTATTATTTCTGTGCAGTGTGTTGTGCCACATCTTTCTAAATGTACTTCCTTCTTCTTCCATATCTTCAAGTGTGATGATGTTTTCTCCTTTTGGTATGATGCCCATACTTTGTTCCTGCATTCCTTTGCTATATGTCCAAGCTTGTTACATGCATAAAATCTTACATATTTCATATTCCTTCTGTAGCAATCAACAACTTTATGACCAAACATATTGCAAGAAAAACAATATCCCTTAAAGTACCTGGAACATGATGAGCTTTTTTTGTGATGGTCTTGAACCATTCTACTTATGTATCTGGCTGAAACATGTCCAAAATTATGACATACATAACATTGAACATTATTCGTCAGCGGAAATAACTGACTATCACTTCCATAGTTAAGAGTAAAAGATCTTCTTTGAAGAATTTCTTTCCTTGGTTGTTGATGGGATTGACCTCTCATCTCCTTGTTGAGCATTTCAGATTTTGCATTAGAGTTCCTTGTCTTACTTTGTGAACTAGATTCTCCTTCAACAGATTCATGAAAACCAAGACCAGTTTCGGTAGCAGGAGACCTTTGACTACTAAAAATATCATCCAATATCTTAGTACTATCTTGAAATCGAAAGAGCTTATCCTTTTCTTCTAATTTATTTTTTAGAATATTTACCTCAACCTGATGTTGCTCTTCCTTCTCAAGATATTGTTTCTTCATGATTCCTTCAGCTTTTCTTCCTTCTTCCAATTGATGACTTAGTTAAAGAACTTTGTTTTCTTGTATTTCAAGGGCTTGGAGTAGTTCTTTATTCTGCTTATTTGATTCTTCAAGATCTTCTTTTAGCGAGAGGATCTTAGCTTCAAGACTTTCATAGTAGCTGGGTCTTTCTCTGAGTTTCTTGATTGTTATGCTCCTTTCATTTACTTCATTTCTTAATGATGTCACTTCATCTTGTAACTTTTGACATTGATTTTCCTTTTCCTTGAATAGCTTACTTACCTTGTTTCCTTCCTCCAGTTGAGCTTTTAGTTTGGTAGCTTCTTCTTTGGAGGCACATTCCCTTTTGTCCAGTAGATCTTGTTGATCTTTAATTTTGTACGTAAGCCTTTTAAATTCTGTCTCTATTTGGTATCTTTCATCCTCACCCATAAGAGCAAGTTCAGTTGTTTCGGTATCAATTTCATCATCTTCAAATGGAAGGAGAAATGTATCACCATAGGATAACAAACCCATACCTGATAGTTCTTTTGCTTGTTCATCTTCATTCTGAGGTGATTTTGAATCTGAAGTGTTTCTTCCACATATTCCCCAATTGATTCTCCCACTGTCATAGTTCCTTTGAGATGTCTTCTTCTTCTGAAGCGCTTTCTTCTTTAGCTTCCTTCCCATTGTTCTATGGATCTCCTTCAAGCGATCAAGCTTCTACCAAAGGACCTGCACTGATACCAGTTGTTGGAAATAATACTGAGGGGGGGGGGGGTGAATCAGTATTATCAATATCACTAACTTTTTCATTTCCAAAGTTAGATTCATCTACAAAACTTCAGTTAAGGGAACCTACGTGTACACGCAACTTTGTCTAATGCGACTAGCGTATGTCTAGTAAAATTATGATTCAATTAATCCATTAAATGTTGATCTTTAATTAGTGCATCAGAACTTCATTAACCATATGAACAATAAACAGGTGCAGTAAAACAGAACAGATCATCACACATAAGAAGCACACATGAACACCATGATGTAAGGTGGAAACCCAATGTGGGTGACCACCTGCTGCAATTCGTCTCTATCTTCTTTTAATAAGAAACTTATTTTTACAATATTTCTGTACTGGTGCAGTCTTATACCAGTACGCAGGCTTCTACCTGCAGAAGGATACAACCTTCTCTCGTTCTCTAGCTTCTCCTGGAAGGGAGCTACAACCCTCTTAGCTCTTGTACTAGCTGATGTACTAGTACATAGGTGCCCACCTACAGAAGGCTACAACCTTCTCTCATTCTCCAGCTTCTCCTGGAAGGGAGCTACAACCCCCTTAGCTCTTGTACCAGCTGATGTACTAGTACGTAGGTGCTGACCTACAGAAGGCTACAACCTTCTCTTTCTTCCTCCAAATACCACGTTTCATAAATTTTCAGACTAGATACTCATACAACATCATAATATGAAGGCCACGTTTCATCCAATTTTCATACTGGACCCATCAATATCATTGAAGCACAAAATCGGTCACCACTTTCATCATCAATATCTTAATCACCCAATACTGAATCACTGAAACCCTATCAACAAAATGCAGTCACCAGAACACAGAGCAGAATACAGAACTCTGCAACAATATTCAGAGCCAACTGTATCATAAAAAATCATGCATCAGAGTGCATACACTACTTGGAAGAGCCTAACCAGTGTGTATACGCAACTTCACCAAAGCAAACCAGTGTATATTTAATCAAATAATTACTTATAACTTTGTTGCACTCCCTGACTTCAGACATACCCAGATCATTACATATACAAGGATGATACGTGTGTTAGCAACCAGATCTAGTACATCAGATAAAGATAATTCATTATGATCCTGATCCATTATTAGATCTCATTCATCATCACTGAGGCTAAACACAATCAACCAATCTAAATATGCAGAACACTGACACCAGTGAACAGTCTCCAGAACTCAGAACTTTTCATCAACAACCAAAAACACCTGTAACTTCAAACATCATAGTTTATATGGTATACTCTATTTAGATGTATCTAACCTGCGTATGTATGCACTTTTATCATAGTCAACCAGCGTATACATCTCTAAATATTCATTCATGATTTGCAGCTATTCCAAACTTGATTTATACCCAGATCATAATATTTATAGAACATTACATGTGTCAGTATATAGATCTAGAATAAGCATGATCAAACCATATAGAGATGATTCATTCCAAGCCATTAGATCCTGATATATCCTTCGGCCTTGTCCTCCTTCAACCGTTGAGATTCCTCTTTGGCTCCGATCAAGAAAAGCATCATGAACCCATAACCTGCATACTCGATCTCATACTTCATCAGATATTCTAGACTTTCTGAATGCCTTTGCATAAAGATCTTCTCCTCCTTTTATAGTCTTAGACCTTACTTAATACCATGGTCCAAAACCATTTAGAACCAATACCTTGGACCACATAGCTGGGGTCGATACGTCAGACCAAATACCTTGGACCACATAGCTGGGGTCGATACGTCGGACCAAATACCTTGGACCAATACCATGGATCACAATACCATGGTCCAAATACCACAGACCAAAACCAAATGTACGCGCCTTTCCATGCATGAAAGTGCGTGTATACGCATATGCGCCTTCTGTACTGCTCGCGTGTATACGTGGCTTCATCAAGGGTAACCTGCGTATATCTCTTTTTCTTCATTCTGTGAGACTGAACTGTGATCTGTCATCTTAGTAAGTTTCCATCAAGGACAACACCTGTATCATAATGCCAACAATCTCCCCCTTTGGACTTGATGGCAATGTTAACTTGCTACACTGAGAACTTCCATCTTAATGAGTTGTCATTGTACATTTCATCTGAACTGATTCCTTTGAACTACCCTGCATCCCATGTATTCTGTCACATCTGATATCTCTTCTGTAGATTCATCTAGTTATATATAATTGAGTTGTTCTGCTACAAGTGGGTTGCCATCAAGTACAACACATGCATCATAATGCCAACAATTTCTTCCCATCTTGGAATATTTTCTTTGGACAAATGTCTCCCAATCCTCGAAGACTGCATTCAAGGCGATCCTCACTATGAAATCCTGATCCAGTGTGGCCCCTGTGGGAGTAAGTTGGTCTCGAATCTCTTGCAACCTGCTGAGGTATAGATCTATCTGCTCCCCCTTTTGCATCTGATATGACTTCAACTGATTCTTTAATAGCATCTTCTGCTTCATGGAAGTGCCCTAATACAATGTCGTCAGAGTATCCCACATCTCCTTTGTTGGGTTCTTCTCGATAATATGTGGTACTATATGATCCTTGACCCCATCAAGGGTTATGCACTTTGCCTTCGCCATTTCATCCTCATACTTCTCATTATCAGCTAGGTCGACTGGGATAGCCACGGTTCTCAAGGCGAATCCCTTGATGCGGTGTCTATCCAGAACATATGGGATTCGGGCCTTCCAAATGACAAAGTTGGAGGACCCGTCCAACCTGTCTTGATCCCTTAGTTTGTTCATTGCCATCTCCTCTCCTCCTTCTGGACTCCCTCTGAGATTCGACTTCCCTCTTGGAAATCTCCCTCTAAGTCTTGTTTTCCCTGCTGGAAATCTTCCCGCCAACTGTCAATCTGCTCCTCTCTGATCCTCTTTGCAACTGTAACTCAGATCTAGATTTCTTGGCTAGAAATCCATCAAGGCAATGACTCCCTCTACCTTGTTTCTATCCTATTAGGTACTATTATGCTTCGACAACAACAACACCCCACCAGCTTCCTAATCCACAATATGCCCATAGCTCCCTATGCTCCAACAACTGAAGAAATTGAGCCTTCTAGCTCTGCGCAATCTTAGCAAAGGCTAAATCACTCCTTTGGCCAATTGTGTCAAGCCTACCTGACTGAGTAGGATGACTTGGCTCTTCATAAGCCTCTTCTCCCTCTACGCTGCCCCTCTCTCTGGCTCGAAATGGTGATGTAGACCCTTTATATCACTCCTTCTCTGTTGCTTTCTACTTAGGAACAAATTTTTCTCTCAGGATAGCTGCTACTGCTACAAATATTTTTGATTATGCTGGTGCCTTCAGTCGTCCTGTGATCTACAATCCTCTGATACCATGTTGAAATTTCTAAATGTTACTGATTAGAGATCCCTACTGCATTATTTGGTTTATTTCACCTACTTTTTTATTCCTTAACAAGTTATTTGTTCATATAAATACTGAAAATAAACACAAATGCAACCTCAACTCATATACAAATCATCAACTGAAATAACAAACAAACACACAAGGGACACTGTTATATTTGGACAATCGTCCCCGAAAAAACCCAATGCGGGAAAATTGGTGCAACAATTCTGAGGGTTTTATTATTATGAAGATTTCTTGAGTACAACTAAGGTGCCAAACTGGTTCACCCAACAGAGATGTCTACATGGCAGTAATACCTTCTCTCGGAAGCGGATATTTAGCTTCTCAGCACTAGTCTGCCCCACAAAAAACCTTCTGGTGCTTCTCCAAGGCTCTTCGTCTGCCCTGCTAGCCTCTGCGTAGCTCTAAAACCTCATGCATTAGCCCTCTACCTCTTTGCGTCCGCTCTCTAGCCTTATGCATCACCCATGTAGACCCCTCAGCCTTTGCACAGTCTCTAGCTGCCTCTGTGTGGCTCATGCTGCCTCTACGTAGCCTCCTAAGTCACTATGTTGGCCCTCTGGAACTACCTCTTCCTCTCTGCTATGTACTCACTTCCCCTCGTTGCAACTCAAATCACTTGTTCGAATTTTCACAGCAAACCCCGCTCCAAAAAATCGAACTGACTGATCAATCTTGGTGTATCTCCAATTAACCCTCAAGCCTCCTCTTATACTTTTCCTATTGAGTCTTCAACGACTGAGATTAAGTCTCTAATCAATGGCTAAGATTAGATTTGGCTTGATCCAAGTCATTTAGAACATTCTCACCCAGTTTTATATTAATACCCATTAATATTTTAGTTTTCCCAAGTTTAGACATCGAAATCCCATTAAAAATTTTAATTATTTTAATATCTCTCTAACCAGATGGAATTTCCCCAAACCATTTCTGGGTCTTGGAGATCTCATGTGTTTTAGCCTCTCCACCAATTTTCATGGATAGAGCACATCCGATGCTACCAAAAATCAACAATTCCTAAACATTTCATTTCTAAAAAAAAAAATTAATATTAAAAAATTTAAAATATTAAAATAAATAAAATATACCATTATCCCTTTGCAAATATTTTCCAAGGTTTGTCAATGATTTGTGATTGAGCATTAAATTGGCTGAATTTGACACATAACCTTTGAATAAAACCAATAATAAAGTTGCAGTAGATTAAATAGCTTTAACAAAATTCACACATCAACTTAGACCAATATTTTGTGTTTGGTTCCAGGAAAGAAGGTAAAATAACTTTAACAAACCAATTGAAACATATGAGAAATTGAAGACAAACCTGCCAATAAATTTCACACATTAACTTTTCGCATCGTAACTTAGACCAATAATATTTTGTGTTTAGTTCCATGAAAGAAGGTTAAACAACTTTAACAAACCAATTGAAGCATATGAGAAATTGAAGACTAACCTCCCAATAAATGCTGACCAATCTCTCGTTCTACAACGATTTGAAGCTGAATCTGAAACTTCAAAGTGGGGTCTTAGTAATACCACCACTCCTGTGCACTAGTAGAATTAGCTTGGTGCCATACCCCAACCTTTGTATAGTAGAATTTCAATCCCCTAAAATGAAATGAAGAGCTCCAATGCTTTACATTAGATTTGTCGCTAGCCAAGTGTCCACATTAGATGGAGTTTCAAATCCTTTGACCTGCAAGAACAAATACACTGAGACATTAATCATAGAAAATTGAAAGGCTAAAAAAAACTTATTGAATTCTTGAATTCAAGAAGATCAATTTTTTGAATTCTTGATATATCTTGGAGGTAGGAATTATAAAAACTATGTGTAAATAAAACAAATACAACAAAGTTAGGAAATAAATGCTCACAAAATCCTAAAAGTTAGTAACTATATATCAATAAAATAAATGCTCACAAGATTAATTATAAGTATGTGTAAACCAATGATTAACGGAATTGGAATTGGAAAAAAAAAAACCAAAGACAAAAAAATATAAATCAAATTAAAAAGTAGTAAAATTATATATATGTTTTTTATTTTTCGCTTTAAAATTTGTCATTTTAAGTTGAAAATATGGAGAAAATTATATTTCATGAAAATTGAAATAATAGAAAAAGGAAAAAAATCAAAATGAAAAAGTTAAATAAAAAAGAAATAAAACTAAAAACAAAAAAATTAGTAACTAATAGAAAATGAAAGTTAGTAAACAATAACCATAATAAGACCTCAACCAATCACCTTACAAATAAATAAATTTAAATAATAATAAAAAATAACAAAAATTGAATTCTCAATGTTAAACTATAGATAACATTTTTTTTTCAAAGACAAATTAATAAGTTGTCAAAGACAAAACTAAACAAGTGCTATGAAGTAGCTAGTACCTGTCACTTAGTTTGTATATAGCTAACTCATTGGAGTATGAAACCTTGACAAGGCGTGAGATGATCAATTAAAACCTTCATAAAAAATAGAAATGAAAAGTGCAAATTTTGTGCTAAAGTGTTTATTTTTTGTGAACGCACTACCTCATTGGTGTAATGAAACTTTATAACTTTATTTTTTTGCCACTGTTTGGTTCAAACTGGTATGGAGAAATTGTGTTTCAACTCAATGAGATGTCAATTCCAATAAACTTGTTTTGCACAACCAATTGTCTCCTACAAAGTTCATGAGAATTGAATATGATTGATATAGAGTTGAGTGCAAATGTGTCTATGGAAGTGAAGGCATGGGAATATGAAACAAAACTTTATTGTTATCACTCAAATGGAATGTTTTTTATGGCAGAGCAACATTGAGTTGAGATGATCTATAATTTGAGATTTAGTATTAAATATTTTTAAATTAAATTGTAAAACATGTTAATTAATATTTATGAATAGTTTGTAATGACAATTATTTTACTATAATTTAACACTAAATAATGACTAGCCAATTATATAATTAAATCACGAGTAACTATAGATGGATAATAAAACACTTGTTTCTAATCAAATACTTAGTTCCTAAACATTTCGTATCAGGGGAAATATTATATAGTATATATATAATATATATATATATATATTATATATATATATATATATATATAATCATTTAATTTTTAATATTAAAATAAATAAAATATATCTAATTTTTTTTTCCTAATATTATAAAGTTTGTCTATGATTTAGTACTAAATTTGATTGGATTTGACAGTCACTTTGAATAAAACCAGGAATAAAGTTGCAGTAGATCAAATCGTTTTAACAAATTTCATAGAGCGTTTCATTCTAGGAAAGAAGATAAAACAATGTTAACAAATCAATTGAAATAGATGAGAAATTGAAGACTAGCCTCCCAGTAAATATCTTCTGTGTTTCATTCTAGGAAAGAAGATAAAACAACAATTGAAATATATAAGAAATTGAAGACTAACCTCCCAATAAATATCTTATGTGTTTCATTCTAGGAAAGAAGATAAAACAACATTAGCAAACCAATTGAAATAGATACAAATTGAAGACTAACCTCGCAATAAATACTGAACAATCTAACCAAAATATGGAACTTCAAAGTGGGATCCTAGTTGGAGTTTCAAATCCTTTGACGTGTGAGAACAATAGACATTAATCTCACACACGAAAGAAAATAAACAAAAAAAAATCTTGAATTCAAGAACTCTTGAATTCAATTTCTTGGTATAAGATCAATTTCTTGAATTTTTGATATACTTGGAGGCATAAATTATAAAAACTATGCTTAAATAAAACAAATTCAACAAAGTTAGGAAAAAATGATTAGGAGATATTAAAATTTAATAACTATACATCAACAAAACTTTATTAATAAAATTAGGAAAGAAATGTTCACAAGATTCTAAAAACTAATAACTAATTATCATAATAATTATTAATTATAAAAGTTATGCGTAAACAAGAAAAGATTACTATTAATATAATTGGAATTGAAAATAGAGAGAAAAAAATAGAAAAAGACAAAAAAAGCTATAAGTCAAATTAAAATGTGAGAACATTAAAAAAATAATTGTGAAAATATTTTTTCCTTTTTAATTATTTTTTTTTCTCTTTAAAATTTATCTTAAATTAAAAATATGGAGAAAAAACTATAATTCATGAAAATGGGAATAATAGAAAAATCAAATCAAATCAAAAAGTTAAATAGATAAGAATAACTAAAAACAAAATAGTAACTTAATAGAAATGGAAGTTACTAAAACACCCATAATAAGACGCTCAAATAATCACCTAACAAATAAATAGAATTTAAATAATAATAAATTACAAAAAATGAATTCCCAATGTTAAACTATGGGTAAGTGCATAAAATTTTTGGTCAAGACAAATCTAATAGGAATCAAAAGCAAAACTAAATTCAACCTTACAAATAAATAAATTTTAAAATAATAATAAAAAATTACAAAAAAATGCAATTTTTCTCACTATTAAACTATGGATAAAATTTTTGGTCAAAGACATAATTAGATAATAAAGGCAAACAAAATCACGCTTAACAAATAAATAAATTTAAATAATAATAAAAATAACAAAAAATAAATTTCCCGATATTAAATTATAGATAAAGTGGCATAAATTTTTAATTAAAACATTAAATAAAAATTAAAAAGAAAATTAATGCATGATACCACTTATCTAAAATCAAATATAATAAATAATACAAAATATATAAAAAATAAATTAATTAGATAATAGTATTAAAAAAAATAATTAAATAGTATGTACTTATGAATCTTGAATTTAGATTTTCGAAAAATATTTTTAAGAAACTCACTTTGCATGCAATACAAAATTTCTACACCTACATCTTATAAAAAAACATATAAAATCATTGATGCGTTGTCTTCAAAAATATGAATGCTGTTTGAAAAGTCATGCAATTTTATTTGTGTGAACATATAGGGTTCTATACAATTAGGGTTGATCAATCTTAAATTTAGAAGGGTGATCAAATTTGTTTAAGTGGTTAGGTAAATTTAATTGTATGAGTTTATGCAATTTTATATGGTTTGTTGTTGTTGTTGTTGTTGTTGTTGTTGTTGTTGTTGTTGTTGTTGTTGTTGTTGTTGTTGTTGTTGTTGTTGTTGAACTAAGAATATCTGTAATATTTTATTATTTTTATATTTTAACATTTTTATTATTAAATTTATAAAATATGCATTATATTGGGTAAATAAAAAATTTATAAGATAGGCATCATATTGGGTTATAAGAGATTTGACTATTTTTGTGTCTTCATGGTAGATTACGAAAATGATTTAACAATTATTGGTAACTTTTTTCCTTCTTGAATGAAGGCCATGTATGTTAAACATGTGATTATTGATAGTAAGTCTATATTGATAGATTGAATGAAGCAAGTAGAGCTGGTTGAGAAAAAGAAATAACATCATTGACAAAAGTTTTTTTTAACCAAACATTTTAAACAATATTAAAAGAGAATTTTATTATTGATAAAAAAAAGGAATTTTTCCAAAGGTTCAATTCTTTCAATCAATTACATATTTCCTCAATTTAAGCCTGATGTAATATAGAAATCTTTTAAACAATTTTTAAGCTTTTCTATTTCACATGTAAAATTATTAAAAATATTCTATACTGTAAATATGTAGGACTTCAAATAAATTACAAGTAAAGATAAGGATATAAAATAAGAAGTGTGATCAAAGTGAAAAGAGATAAATAAAGTTTTAGGAATTGGTGTTTAAGTAGTGGAAATTTAGTTAAGTTTGTTTTGGGTGGTGGGTTTATTTCATATTGGGGGAATGATTATTATCCTTTCTACTTATATTCAATTCAAGAAAATAACATGCTATATAGAGTATTTAAAAAAACTACAATTTTTAAAAAGGTATTCAAACTACATTTCTCATATGAAAATTTAAGACAAGAACTAACAAGATGACTAAAGAGGCCTATAAATATTTATGCATGGGTTGTGATAAATTAGGTTAACTTATTGAAAGGGTGATAAACAATGTGTTGTTCATAAACTAAATTTAAAAATTGAGCAAAAGAGCTCCATTAAAAGGTCACAATAATGGATGACAAGATAAACAAAATTATGAGTCAAATTTGAAGAGTCTGAAAAGAATATGAAAACAATGCCCAACTCTTATGATACAAGGACTATGAATAACACAAACAAGATTCCAACTGTTATGATGCGAGGACTATGAATAACACAAACAAGATTAATAGACCTAGTTTTTATGATGTAGAAGCTATAATTGAGGAGGTGATACTTAAAATCAAGGAAAATTTTAAGGGTTAAAATTTTTTGTGTTAATTTTCTATGCTTTTCCCCAAAAAAAGATTCTCCACTCTCTATTTTTTTAAAAATAATTGAAACACATTCCATAAGATAAATAATTTAATATTAAAAATTTGTCAAAAAATTTAATAGAATGAAATATTTTTGTAAATATATTTTTAAATATTTTAATTTCACATTAAAATTAATAAATTTTTTAAGAATAAAATTTCCAAACTTAATTTTAACTTAAATAAAAAATTTAATATCTAAAAAATAAAAATAAAAAATTTTGATATATTAAAAAAGAACAATATGGTCGATCTTTAAAAAAACCCAAATAAAACAATTACAAAGAAGCTTTAGCTATTGAAAATATGGAATACAAAAGTGTAGGATTTATAAAGCAAGAGAAGGAACAATAAACCCCGTTGAGGTACATGTCTTCGTTTTTTTCAAGAAACTTTGCCAAACAAAACGACCTATAAAGGAGGATAATTTAGTCAAATATTAAATTCAACATTCTAAACTCCAAAGAAAGTTACTTTAGTTCGGTATTACTTTAGTTGAGTCTTTAGTAGAAAGGTTAGGATTAAAAACTTGAGTGAACTTGCCAAAGTTTGCATGTTCATCATTTAGTTTGTTTTGATGACAATTAAAAAATGTTATGGTAATAGGTTTGGTATTTGAAGTAGTTTTTAAATTTTTAAATTGTAAGGTTAATTAAATTTATGTAATATTTTAATTTAATTTTATATATTAATATTTATTTAAAAGTTAAAATGATTTATGGAATTGAAGAATAATAGTATAATAAATGATATATTTGGGAGTGTAAAGATATTTTTATAAATTATGTAGTAGCAAAAAACCCAATATAAGATAAGAAAAGTTGAATAATGTTGTAGCAAAAAATCAGATATAAGACAAAAAAAAGTTGAATAGATGAATATCTAATTCGTTAAAATGAGGAAGGAGGTTTATTAAGAATAAAGTATTATAAAAGAGAAGAATCATTTAAAGAATGATTTAGGAGGACCTTTAATGGTCTAAAAATAAAAGTTTTCAAAATTTAGTGAAATGAAGGGTAAGTTGGAGAACTCATCACAAGGAATGCAACACCTCAATTTGAGTTTGTATGATAACTTATTGTAGTTTGAAGTTTGATAGGACATGGAAAAAAGAGGGATCCATAATATGCCACGTGGCATCCTAGTGAGCAGGATAGGTGAGACCCACTGCTGATGTGGCAGCCAACTAGTTGCCAATAAGGCCCAACGAACCATGGACAATTGTCATTAGGTCATTAGGTGATCTCTCTCTCTCTCTCTCTCTCTCTCTCTCTCTCTCTCTCTCTCTCTATATATATATATATATATATATATATATTATAAGCTCCAGGGCTAGCTTAAGTTGGTTTGAGTTTCTTGTTGCCTAAGTACCTGCAGTTGAGAGGTCAATGAGGTCAAATCTCCCTCTATGCCCTTGGGGTAGGCTAGATCCATTCGAGTTGATTTTGCTTGGTTTCCCATGGATGTAGTGACCACCTAGTGTCTATAAAACCACCTTTCACAACATACATCTATATATATATAATATATATATATATATATATATATATATATATATTAAAAGAAAACTATTTTAAAACCAAAAAAAATATATAAATGGTTATTAAATTAACCATATCCCATGGTTTTGAATCCAACGTGCATATGGAAGGGTGGGGGCGTGTTTTTTCTATAAAACAAAATATTAGTTATATGATTTATAACCATATCTATAATGATTTGATAAACAATTACGAGGTTCAATAGTTACCAATTATGTCAATGTTTTATATGGTTGTGGTAATATAAAATTGGGTTTGGCAGGTTTGAACTCCCGATCGACCCACCAACCATCCCGCCAGTCAGCTAGCCCTTGTTAAATCTGCTAACGCTAAACTTTATAAATTCAATCTTTTGTGAGTCGACGGGGAGATCGACGGGCAAGTTGTGGACGGGAGAAACACTACATTTTAGAACCAAGAACCGAGCGGAACTTAGAACGGGAACCAGGTGTAGAACCTTGGTAGCACAGTTCCATAGGGATGTATTCTAGGGGAATATTCCCTCTAATATTACTAGAATATTTTTTTTAGAATCTATTGAAGAATCTTGAAGATTTTTTAGTGGTCTAGGGATGATAATGGTAGAATATAGCTGAGTTTATAATCATTTTACTCATAATTTTACAAGGATCTCAATGCTGCAGCGTTTTTGCATTTGAGTAGTGGACCTGAGGGGTCACGACAGAAATCCACATTCTTTAATTGTTGGGCGCAAAGATCGAGACAATAATGCACCTTCGGAAGTGGTTCATGTTTACAGTCAAAAGTCTTAGGAGGATGAGATGAATCTGCTCGTCCTATGATTATTGTGTTTTAAATAGCCAAATTTCAAGTCACTCCTAGGATTGGATGTATAATGATGTATTTTTCCATGTAATCATTTTCATTTCTGCTAATATGAATTAAGTGGCCACCCCACTATTGAATCAAGGCTCGGAGACATAGTCCAAATTGGACGAACTCCATTATACCGTTGTGTGCATTATATTTATGGCCTCCTTTATATTGCTTATTCTCTAAGTGTTTGCACATATGGGTTTTACATGCTCTTTCATGCAATTATGAAAATATCAATGAAGAAAAGATCTTGGATAATGTTGGTATCAAAGGCATATCAAATTAAGTTTGGTTTCAGAGCGGTCTTCTCGTTGATGTGAATTGAGAGTGCAAATGATAACTATAGATTAGGCGTGTAACACGAAGAAGGAAAATGGAGCAAGAATACATTCTTGCAGGGAATGAAAAGGTTCTCTACAAGTTTTTCCACTGGATGGCAAAAAAGATAGAGAAATTGTTTGTAGATTGTGAGAATAAATTGGAGAAGAAAGAAAAGAAGAGAGAAAATAGAAGAAAATGCTTTGGTAAATCATGGAGGAGAACCTCCTAAACCTCCATCTCCATATTCAAGTGAATGTTTTTCTTCTTCATCATCTCATTCTCATCATTCTAATAGGAAACATAGAAATTCTTCTAAAAAACATTTTTTTA